>JAMWYP010000194.1:0-189939 GCA_025563575.1 Acacia pycnantha | reverse complement strand
ATTTTAGTGGAGTTGCAACGTTTATCAAATCCCAGCAGTATAAATAGATGAAGTAGCAACTGCTCCAGAACCACCAAGAACATATAAGCAGAACTCATACATACAGCAGCAGAAAAATCCATTCGAGTGTTTTAGTTCTGCACTGTTTCATTAAGATTCTCTGTATTACTTAGCTCTTCAGTGTTCATTGCTATCTACTCTTACAGAGAGTTGTTTTTCAGTTAACATTGCTTTGTGAGAATCTCAAAGTATTGGGACTTTGGGATTGGGTTATTTGATTACAACTTGTAAGGGGGAGTGTAATCTAGAGAGAGGATTGCTCCGAGAATTACAGAGTGTGTAATCAGTTGAAAGTGAGTTAATGAAAAATTTAGACTGAACCAGTATAAATTGCCTTGTGTTCATTTCCTTTCTTCTACCCTCACTATATCTGTTTTAGTTTTGCAAGAAAATTTTATATCCCCAATTCACCCGCCCTCTTGGTGATATTCCACCTTCAACAATGTCTTGCTAGAGGCCGCTTGCGACTTGTGGGCTGGTACAATATTGGCCAATTTCCAATCTCATGTGGGTCTGCAGGGTCACACACAAGAATAGCCCAACATGAGCAATAGTGTCAGATTCATTGAATCTTAGATATGTCTAAGATCTAATGAATACAACATTTAATCTAGGATATATATATATATATATATATATATATATATATATATATATATATATATATATATATATATATATATATCATTTCAAAATTAAATAATATTATTATTTATAATATTTGTTTTGTATTTAATTTATTTGATAAATTAAATATTTAAAACAAATAGAGATATTGTATCTCAGATTTAATTTTCGAATAAAGATGTAGTATCTCATATTTAATTGAGTTGGGATATAGTATCTCGGTATGGTAAATAACCAACTAACAAGCCTTGAAAGAAATCCTAGAGAGAAAACGAGAGACACAAAGTAAGAAGGCCTAGCACGCTGCCGTACGTGTTGGAGAGATGTTCGGTGTGGATACCGGTAGAGGGAGTGGATTCGTAGAGTCGGCTCCTAGAGATTGATCAAACAAGAAGGTGTTAGCCCACGTGTTTGCAAAGGTCAAACAAGAAGGTGTTAGCCCACGTGTTCGAGAAAGGACGCATACAAGCTCATATAGGTACGGTTTCTCTAACGAACATTGATTTAAACGCTGTTGATAGATCCTTTCTATGGGATTCATAAAATCTTAATGGATGAGAATCCTTTCGCTGCATATACGGATCCCAACATTGGCGTCAGAGCCAGATCAACTGTGCGTTTAGATTGAGTTTTCTATGTGCGAATATATGTGATATATATGCAATAACCGAATCCTATATGCGTTGAGATCGATATATGTTTAAAACCGATTATACATGCGATGTATATATGTCTAAAACTGATTTTTGATGCGTTTAAATCGAAAGTTAGGACGTTCGGGTCACACGGAAGTTTAGTGTAGTTCGAATTGTTCAGATCCGACGACGATCATGTTGAATCTTCGGTCACGTTCACACCTAGGTCGTGTTTCTGAAATGTTCACACCTAGCGGGACCGCCGTGACTAACTATTCATAGCGCGAGAATTTAAATTCATATTATAGATTATGAATTTAATTCATTATGATTTGGATTTTCCAATTCAAGTTTGGATTGGGCCTTTCTTGTGAGCACTTAAATTAGGGTTAGACTCTTATAAAGTGTTGATTTCTTATGTGCCATTTTTATGGACGTTTTTTGAAGAAAGGAAAGGAAATAAATGTGATCCATCATCTTAAATGTTATCCAACAATCAATATATGAATATGATTCATCATATTAAATTCAATCAATCAATCAAGATGTGAATTTAATGTGACTTGGTTGATAATAAATGAATATGATTCATCATATTAAATTCAATTAATCTATATAATATAATATAAACTCGATAATTTAATCATGATATTTTCTTTCACATTGCATAAATTAATATTTGTTGGGATTAATTATTCAAAGTTGTTTGGGTATGGTGAACAACATGGCTCTAGAATTTACAAGTGTTGTATTATTTAAATATGGCCTGCGAGCCATGCCTCTCTCTAAATATTCTTGATGTACATTCTCTTCTCATCTCACTCCCCTCGAATGTTTAAACGGGGTTTCTCTTGATGTATTTCTCCTTTTATTATTTAGAGAAGTCCCCTCATTGACTTGAGAGGATTATAGGTTAGATGAGTCATGTTGTGTCACGGTTTTTAATTATGTTTTGATTTGATCACTGCATGATTAATTTAGAGTTTATATGAGATACAATATTGATTGCATTCATATAAGTAGAATTAATAGGATTAATTAGATTATATCAAATATACCCTCTAAATAAAATCTTAAGTCACAATGCCGTCAATTAATGAATACTTGTCAAAACCTAGATCGCCCATTTGTATGTTCCACCAAAGTGGATGCACTTGAGTTATCTTGGTGAGACAAGAGTGGGTAATGGTGATACTCAACATTCATTATTGTCTTGACTTAATTGAGATTATCAAAATGGTTTTGGATCTCAAGGCATTAGATGGGATTAAACATGTCAAGTCATATGATGATCGAATCCCATAAAGTGTTAGTTCTCTATATGTTTTGATGATTAATAACAATTGTAAACATGTACGAATGCTTTTAAAATGACAAAAGAGTCAATATCACTTTGTCACCACAAAACTCGAGCCTGACTAGGCAAACTCGAGTTTTACGCAAACAGAGAGCTCATCAGGATATTTTCAAGATAACGAACTCGAGCTCCGAGTAAATAGACTCGAGCCTAAACCCTCATGATATAATAATAAAGAGTTTACAAAACAAGTAAACTCGAGCCCGTATAGACAAGCTCGAGTTTTCCCATGGCGGGAAGTTTTCTAATTAAATTGAATCTCTTTAAACTCCGAGTTTATTCTTTTGAGTAGAGTTCACTTGGTTCTATGGCTATAATTTAATGAACACTCGAGCCCAAGTATATGGACTCAAGCCTAATGCTTTTGTGTAGAGTTTACTCTATGGTTTGACAAACGAAGAAGAGTTTACAAAATAGGTAAACTCGAGCCCATTATTACAAGCTCGAGTTTTCCCTTGCAGAGCTCCCAAGTTTTCCTTCTTTGCAAACTCCGAGTTTAAGCACAAACCTCCAGCTCACTTTAATAAGTCATAGAATAAATTAAGCTGAACTCGAGCCTAAGAATAATGAACTCGAGCCCTTCATCTGAAGGAAGAAAAGCAAGTGTACAAACTCCAGAGTTTATACTGTGTCTCCAGTCCACTCTAATCGAGCACCAAAACTCTTAGGCATGAATAGTGTTAAACTCGAGCCTAAACACTAATGGACTCGAGCCTCGCTTAACTTGAGAGATATTACTCCGTGTGTTATTCGACAAAAGCTTAGAGAATATTCGAACTCGAGCCTACCTTAGTGAACTCGAGTTCACATGGTGAAACAGAATACAAACTCCGAGTTTACATCAAACTCCGAGTTTGCTATCTCGAAGATAAACCAGATACTCTAAAAGCCTTACGAACTCGAGCCCGACTTAGAGAACTCGAGTTTAAGACGGAAGCAAAATGATCGCACGATTTCATCCCGATTCTTTTGAACCGCAAAACTTACCATGTTTATACGAATTGATGGCATTTATTTAGTGTATTCAAACGTATTTAACTACTCTATATTGAGAATGTTTCGTATTAAAATCATATCAAACGAATCATTAACGCCAAGAATCGAAGAATGATTTCACGCGTCCAGAATTGAATCGGTGAAGTTCAGACCCAACGGCTATAATCCTCATCAAACTGAAATTCAATTGAAGAACATACTAAGTTGAGAAGTAACGGTCACATTGCAACTCACCACTATATAAAGAGCTGATTACAAACTTAGAAGAACAACGAAAGAAAAAGCGAACGAAAAGCAAGCTCAAGAATTCTTATACATTCAGTTTTCTTTCGTATTGTATTTTGATATACAAAGAGCCTCGGTGTTTATCATTACCTTCTCTCGTGAGAGAGATTATATTCAAATTATTCATTCATTGTAAAAGATCTCAAGTCAAGGGGACTTGGAGATTGGGATTTCGAGTACAACTTGTAAGGGGAGTGTATCCTAGAGAGAGGATAATCCTTGAGTACAGAGTGTGTATCCGAGTTAAAGTGATAGTAGAAAACCCAGAGAGTCCTGGGATGGACGTAGGTCAAGAATTTAGACCGAACCAGGATAAACTTTCTGTGTCAAGCTCTTCTTCCCTATCTCTTTACGTTTAGCTTCAGCTTGGGTGCAAAGTTATTATAAAAGTTTTAAAATCCCCAATTCACCCCCCTCTTGGTGATTTCCTTTCGTTTTCATAAAGATCTAAGAGTTACATGTGATGTAATTGGCAAAGAGGTTGCCTACCTAAATAACTTGATTTTCAGCGTCCTTGCAAAGCGGACTTAAATTTAAGCCAAATATGGATTTTAGCCCACTAATTATAATGAGGGTTGTTAATTTAGTGGGAGGTTTCTAATTAAACTTTGCATATCCTTTAATTGTAGAATCACGTTGAATAGTAATACCACAACACCATCAATATGATCAGTCCTTGAGAAGGATGAACTCAATGAGACCAACTTTCTTGACATGTTTGGGAACTTAAGCGTTGATCCTAAACACGAAAGAAAGGAGTATCTCATCAATCAACCCATTCCTTACGAGCTGCACCAATGCACCAAGAGCTCAAAGAGATGCTTACTCGAAGCATTTTAATGACTATGTGGATGTAGGATGTCTGATGCTTGCCACGATGGTTCCAAAACTCCAAAAAGATCTAGAACATATGGAGGCTTTGGAGATAATTTCTCATCTCAAGGAAATGTTCCAACAACAGCAAGACAATAGAGGTATGAGACCACTAAGGCCTTACAAAGAAAACTCGAGTTTCCAAATAACTTTGAAAACTCAGAGAACTCTTTGTGTTGGCCAAACTCGAGTTTCCAAATGGAAACTGGAGTTTTGTTCTCTTTACAAAATATTGAAGTGTCTCTGTAAGGTACAAACTCGAGTTTCCAAAACCTAAACTCGAGTTTGCCTTGAAGTGAAAACTTGGAGTACTCTCAGATGATACAAACTCAAGTTTTCCTATGCAAACTTGAGTTTTCTTAACTTGTGAAAATTGAGCTACTCTCTGTCAAGCCAAAACTCGAGTTTGCAAAATCAAAACTCGAGTTTTGTCTTAGACAGTAAGTTTTCAACTTACCAAAGACAAAACTTAATATTGAGTTTACAATTATCAATTTATCATCAAAACCCATAGAGAACTAACACACATAACTTGATTTTTTTCTCCCTCTTCCCTTGAAATCCGAAATTCAAGGGGTATTTTGAGAAAAATGCATGTGGCTTCTAGATCACTTCATTGGCTCATGAATTGATAAAGTTTGATGATGTAACATGGATGATGTCACTTGGCTTACATAGGCATGACTTCACAACTTTTTCAAAGTTTAGCTTCTAGAAACTCCCTAGCTTCATGGACTTTTTTTTTATATAGAAATTTTAGGAAAGGGGTTGGATTCACCCATGATCCAAGGGCAGGGCGAAATCTCTCTTTCTCTTAGGTGATAATTCCTTCTTCCTCATCTTTTATGCGAAATGGGCCTCCCTATTAGGTTTCAAAAATTGTATTTCCCACTTAGCCCATGAATTCTAAGTTCTTGGCTCATAACATATAACATTCTTGGCTTACTTGGAATTTTACTCTTTTCTTCCTATTTCTTCCCTCTTGTGCGATATACTTAGGGATAAAAAGGAAAATATTTGTTTTGACTTCCATTGTCATCTATTCCCTTAGGTTGTCCATGACCAATTTAATTTAGCCAAGCTTAAATAAACAATTCCTTATCCTTCTCTTACTTTAATTATTTCATGCAAGAAAATAAATATCATTATCTAGGGACTTGATGAAAAATTCATATATTCCATTAACTTCACATTAATTCATTCAACACAATAATTTACATGAAATTGGGGATATTGCATATTGAACGCAAATATATTAAATTAAGTAACTTCAAATACTCTAAAGTCCGTTAAGTTATATAAAGTTATGTAAGAAAAAGACCAAATTAATATAATAGGAAATGAGGAAGGATGAATTAGCATGACAATAAAAATATCAAATAGAAATAAATGAATAATTAATAGATAGATAAATATGATAAATTAAAAAATTAACTAATTAAAGGAAAAAACAAATTTAACTGATTAATTATCAACGTAACAAACAATAAGTCAAACTTGATAACAAAATAGCACATCTGAATCAAATACCACAAAAATATTCACCAAAATAATTTAAATAAGCACAAACATATCGAGCAACTTAAATTACTCGAAGGTCCATTAAATTATAAAGTAATGGAAAAAATTAATATATTATGGATAAATGGTGAATAAGCATGACGATAAAAAAAATTAATTAAAAAAATGAGAAGAGACCCATAGAAATAACCTAAAGTAATAAAATAATTACCGTTACATATAATGATAATTTGTAAATATTACCAATTATTAAAATAAAAGTATTACAATAAATAAATAATACATATTATAATAAATAAATATATAGTAACAAATAATAAATAAATGGAGGAGAAGGAGAACCACATTTTTTTACAGGTAATAATAATAATAATAATAAACCACAAATAAAATAAGAGAAGAGAAAATAAGAAAAGCAAAACAAAAAGTTATAATCTTCATCTAACAAAATAGTACATCTAAATTTAAATAGTACAAACACTCCCAACAGACACGAAAACCATCAAATACATATTCACATACAAACAAAATAGCTCATTTAATGCACATAATTTAAATAATACAGACCTATTCAGCAACTCCAAGTGGTGAAGAAATTAAGAAACTTCATATACCCTAAAGTCCATTAAGTTATACAAAGTTATGAAAAAAAGGGACAAAATTGATATAATACGTAATGAGGAAGGATGAATTAGCATAACAATAAAAAGATGAAATAGAAACAAATGAATAATAAATAGATAGATAAATATGATAAATTAAAAAAGATAAAGGAAAAAACAAATGTAAGTGATTAATTATCAATGCAACAATCAAACTTCACAACAAAATAGCGCATCTAATCAAAAGCTATATTTAGAGCCCCTAGGGAAGGCAATTGTTATACACTCAACTTTTCTAGAAATGGTTCTACTTTTGAAAAATGTTTTGTTAGTAATTTGGATGATAGTTGGCTATGGCACAAGCATTTAGCTCATGTCAATATGATTCAACTTGACAGATTACTCAAAAAGGATTTGGTGATTGGTGTTCCAAAACTCCGTTTTAAAAATGACATGATTTGTGATGCTTGTCAAAAAGGAAAACAAACTAAATCATCTTTCAAATCTAAAAATGAGATTTCAACTTCTAGACCTCTCTGACTACTTCATATGGATCTAGTTGGGCCAGCTAGAGTAAGAAGCCTTGGTGGAAATCTTTATACTTTGGTCATAGTTGATGATTTTTCTAGATTTGCATAGACTATATTTTTATCATCTAAGGATGAAACATTTGATCAGTTTGTTGTTTTTGCCAAGAATGTCCAAAACGAGAAAGGCTTTGTTATTTCAGAATTCAGACTAATCATGGAGGTGAGTTCGAAAATCATGCATTTGCTGAGTTTTGTGACAATATGGGAATTGATCACAATTTCT
Organism: Acacia pycnantha; assembly: GCA_025563575.1. Classification (NCBI taxonomy): domain Eukaryota; kingdom Viridiplantae; phylum Streptophyta; class Magnoliopsida; order Fabales; family Fabaceae; genus Acacia; species Acacia pycnantha. Next base: position 182,170 of record JAMWYP010000194.1, on the reverse strand, counting down.
CAGCCCCGAGGACTCCTCAACAAAATGGTGTTGTGTAGAGAAAGAATCGAATCCTCACCGAGATGGCAAGAGCAATGCTAAATGAGAATAACACTTCTCAAGTGTTTTGGTCTAATGCAATGAGTACGGCTTGCTACATCTCAAATCAGGCAGATCTCCGAAAGAAGATGAACAAGACTCCTTATGAGCTGTATAAGGGAGGAAAACCGAATCTGGCTCATCTACATGTGTTCGGATGTAAGTGCTTCATCCATAACAATGGTAAGGATAACTTGGGAAAATTTGATCCCAAGGTGGATGAAGGTATATTTTTGGGTTATTCTAATAGAAGTAGAGCTTATAGAGTTTTCAATATTCTTACTCGCATTGTAGAAGAGTCTATGCATGTTGCATTCTGTGAATCTAAGTTTGACAAATCCAAGGATGATGATGAGGAAAATGTTTTCAAAAATCAAATCTTTTCGAAAACTACTCCCGCCTCTATTAAAAATCCCGAAAATGTTTTCGAAGTTGATCCTCAAAACAATTTAGAAAACCCTGATCAATCTCAGCCTACAGCTTGGAACTTTATAAGGAATCATCCTTTAGACCAATTAATAGGTGATGTTAATCAAGGTGTAAGGACCAGAAATAGTACTTTGAATGAACTTACATTTCTGCCTTTATTTCAAAGATTGAACCCTCTAAGATTGATGAAGCCCTTTCAGACAATGATTGGGTGATAGCAATGCAAGAGGAGTTACACCAATTTGATAGAAATCAAGTTTGAGATTTGGTACCTAGGCCTAAGGACCATCTGGTCATTGGCACTAAATGAGTATTTAAGAACAAACGAGATGAATCAGCAATCATTGTTTGGAACAAGGCAAGATTGGTTGCTAAAGGCTATAATCAAGAAGAAGGAATTGATTATGAGGAAACTTATGCTCCAGTGGCAAGATTGGAAGCCATAAGAGTTCTTCTAGCCTTTACTTGTGTCAAAGGATTCAAGCTCTATAAAATGGATGTAAAAAGTGCTTTTCTAAATGGTTTTATTCAGGAGGAAGTCTATGTGGAACAACCTCCTGGTTTTCAAAATGATCATCATTCAGATCATGTTTATCGCCTTAAAAAAGCTCTTTATGGACATAAGCAAGCTCCTAAAGCTTGGTATGATCGATTAAGCAAATTCCTTCTTGATCAAGGATTTGTTAGAGGAAAAGCAGATACAACTCTTTTCATTAAAAGTAATAAGCTTAATGAAATTTTAATTGTTCAAATTTATGTTGATGATATTATTTTTGGAGCTTCTAATGATGCTTTGTGTGAAGAGTTTGCTAAGAACATGCAGGGAGAGTTTGAGATGTCCATGATGGGAGAACTCAACTATTTCCTTGGTTTGCAAATCAAGCAAAGGAAGAATGGAATCTTCATCTCTCAGACCAAGTATCTCAATGATTTGCTGAAGAAGTTTGGAATGAACCAATGCAATGGAGCTGATACTTCAATGAGCTCAACCACATCTTTGGATGCTGATAAAGAGGGCAAGGATTTCAACATTACAAAATATAGAGGAATGATTGGTTCATTGTTCTATCTTACTGCAAGTCGCCCAGACATCCAATTCAGTGTAGGAATGTGTGCAAGGTTTCAATCTTCTCCCAAGGAGTCTCATGCTAAGAATGTGAAGAGAATATTCAGATACCTTGCTGACACAAAGACTCTTGGCTTGTGGTCTCCCAAAGGTCAACCTGAGCATTTGGTAGCCTACTAAGTTTCAGACCATGCTAGTTACAAGACGGATAGAAAGAGCACAAGTGGGCAATGTCAATTTCTTGGTGGCTCACTTGTCTCCGATTCAAAGAAAAAGCAAACGACCGTCTCTGTATCATCAATTGAAGCTGAGTACATTGCTGAATCTAGTTGCTATGCTCAAGTCCTATGGCTCAAGCAACAACTATCTGACTTGGGAATCAACTTGAAGGAGATCCCAATATTGTGTGACAACACAAGTGAAAGACTTGGCTATCACCCAAGAGGGGGGGTGAATTGGGTGTTTGATTATAAAACTTTCTGCAAATTACTGAAGGTAGTTTGAATGACAATAATAATTTAGAAGGTGATAAGAAATCATTCAAACATATATGTTGGAATGTAAGAGATAAGGAAGAGAGTATGCAAACTGTGATTTATCCTGGTTCGGCCCAATCCTTGACCTACGTCCAGTCCTCAAGTTCTACTTGAGATTTTCAATCCACTATCCTTTTGAGAACAATTACACACTTTGTAAATGAAGGATGGTCCTCTCACTCTCAGACTCCACTCCCCTTACAAGTTGTAATTGATACACCCACTTGATTACACACTCTGTAACTCTTGGAGCAATTCCTCTCTTTGAATAACACTCCCCTTACAAGTTGCAATCAAATGACCCAATCTCAAAGTCCCAATACTCGAGATTCTTACAAGAAATAGTAATAGATGAATGACTCTCTCTAAGAGCAGATAACCATAAGCACTGAAGAACAAGTTGTGACACAGTCTCAGAAAGTATTCGAAAGTATTGCAGAAAGTATCACTCAAGAGATTGGCGAAACCAAGCTCAGGAGAGTATCTTTCTTTGATCGTTTGTTCTGCTGCATGTGTGTGTCATTTTGATCAGCCAAGTCTTCTTCTATTTATACTGTTCTGATTTGTGACCGTTGTAGCTGTAGCTTCTGTGTTTAGATTCAAATGTCGAACATTCCTTTTCGTTCTTCGCCGTATTAAGTCTCATTCATTTGAAATCATTCCTCTTTAATGATAGTCTGATTTGCTAGTCAGAATGGATGTTTCTTCGTTGCTTCTCGTTTGCGCGTTTTTCCCTTTCTGCTTTGTATCAGAGTGTATATGCGGATATTTCGTTATCCATAATGATCTTGTATTATAACTCGAATATTTGACCACTATGAGCAGAATTGGTTAGAATCTGAGTATTAAAGATCATCATTAATAATAATTAATAACGGAATCGAAATCTGCAATCTCGTCAACGCAGAAGCATTTTTACCGATCATACTCGAGTATCAAATACTCATACTCGAGTATCATGTGGTTCAGATTTCTGTTGCTTCCAGTATTTCGAGTGTCCACTTTCGAAGATCATAACTTTCTGGTATGAGCTCCGATTTGACTGGTTCAAGTCTTGTTGGAAATACCTTTGAGTCTACTTTCCAATGGCACAGATTTCAGCTTCATTGGATTTCTAGTTTGGGAGATATACCCAAAACATTGAGGCATGGTCAGCAGTGTGACGGTGATGTCACTTTCATCTTCAAAAATTCGTAGCTCTCTCATCTGACCTCCTTTGGACTTGATTCTTGTGCGACGAGAATCGGTTGGAAGTCTAGTTTCCAAAAAAATTTGTTTTACCTTAATCCGACCTCTATGTTGGGAGATATTGTCAAATTACTAGAGGTCGCCCGAAGCTGAACGTAGAACAGAGCTGAACAGAGTGATGTACTCGAGTATTGATCTTGCATACTCGGGTATTGTCGGGATTTAAGCACAGAAGCACCTGTTTATGTACCATACTCGAGTATATAAGTGACATACTCGGGTATTGAAGTCTCATACTCAACAATTGAAGCCTGATACTCGAGTATTGACGGAAGTTCGAGACAATTCATCCAGAAGCTCGTATTTGATCATTTTAACTCCGAATTGAGCCATTCCAACTTCCATCTTCTTCATATCAACATTACATCTACATTAAATATAAGAATCAGTCAAAGTATAAGATAAATATATCATTCAAACTTTTGCTCTTAATAATGACATCTACATAAGACATCATCAAAACTAATCAAAGCCAACATTCTCCCCTTTTTGATGATGACAAATACTTCAAGAAAAATATGTATGAATATGAAGAAACTAATAAACCCAACATATTTTATTTTTCTTGCTATTCTCTCCCCCTTATTTGTCATTAGCAAAAGTTGAATGAAGCAATAAGCACACCGCATAACTAATGAAAGATTCATTTTTGAAACATGCTTGAAAAACGATGCTTACTTTAAACATGGTGGAAGTCAACATGTTTAATGAATAAATCAGTATGCTTCAGTTTTTGGAGATCATGTCAAACAATGAGTTAACACGTAGAAGAATTTCCTCAAAAGCAAAAGTCATGAAGGTAAATCATTATCGAAATATGCTTAGCACAATAGAGATATAATGACTTTGCTATGACCAAAAGATAATCTTGCATCTTAGAAAAGAGTCTTGAAAGTATATGAACATTCATGGCAAGAATTTGAATATAGTTACTCAAATATGGATGAAGACAAAGTTTATGTAATTGAGTAGCAACATGAGTACTAGGATTCATGAATGATGAAGCACAAACTCATTAGTTCAAATGACTAGAGTTCCAGAATTTTATCCTAGTAAGTTATTCATTTAATGGTTAATGCATTATCATTCAATGCACTAATGAACATTTATAAAACTTGGAATAACTTGTCCAATGAGAATTTATGCATAAGGCATAACAGTTTCACAGATTGAAATCTTTTCTAGAAGATAGGCTTGAAACTCATATATGGATAGCTTATTAGACATAAAGTCCAACTAGACAATTTTGAAGCATATTTGACATTCAAGGATATTAGCTTCCAATTTTGAAATACTATTTGAATGCAATAAAAGTATGAACATATTTCAAGATGTTTGTATGCATTTTTACAAAACAAGGTGAATCAAATCAATTTTAGAATTGTGCATTTCAAAAACATGAAATCAGAATGTAATGCATAGATTCACTTTTGATCCATTTAGCAATCTGAAAAAAACATTTTGAAAGGTCATAACAAATTGATTGCTAATGGAATGCAATAATGGACAATTACTCATTACCCAAATATGAATCTCATATAAGCACAATACAGGGTATGAGTTAGATATCACCGTAATTCCCTTTGTCCTTGTAAAAGCTTGCTTAATTGAGATGGATTGAAATGGATGTCTCCCTTTTGACGTTCACCATCAACATCAAGCATAGCCTATTTAGCTTCCTCAAGACTTGATCATTTCTCTATATTGCATTCTTGAGAAGCTTTCTTTGATCCTACAAAACTGTATAAATCTTTTTCTTTCTAGGTATCTAACCTTACTTGGATCCAATTATCGTTAGCTTGTAGGAACCAAAATTCACATGCTCTTATGAATATAATCAATTCAGCATAATTGAGCACAATGAATTAATCATGACTTTATGCATAAAAGAGATACTTTCTTTTCAAATCATCATGTATGCATAAAGAATTAAATTATTGAACATTGGAATCTCTTTTATAAACTTATTAAGTGGATTTTTAAGGGATGTGAAAAAAAAAAATCAATTTCAAAACAGTTTGCAATGCTCATTCCTAAGGCTACAAAATATAAAACCTCAATATATAATTCAAATAATAGCATAGGAGGTTTTACTATTATATACCTTTACCTTAGGTACTTGGAGGATTGACTTTGCTTACCCATTGGTTCTTCATATGTCTTTCCATGGGTATCTGCAAAGTTCTCTCTTGAGGATATAGACTTCAAGAGTCTTCTGGTTGATACTTGAGAGATTCTCCTCTTCTTGATCTCCTCAAGATAGTTGAATGGTACTCTATGGTAGTTTGTTCTTGAGGTAGATGATACTCTTCTTATAGGTATCCATTGCTTCTTATGATTTGAGGATAAGGTTGTAGCAATGGCTTCTCCATGAGTTTTCCTAAGCGATATGAATCTTCTTTTAGGTTCATGAGAAACTCTTGGACTCCTCTTCTGTGTACCTTTATGTCCAGTCTTTTTGGAATCAATCTGCATACACAAGGCACTAGATGGACATTTTGGTACCCACTTATACTTGGGTCCTTGACTGTTAGTATTGGACCTTAATTGTCCTTTAGGAACCCAAACAAATTTATTTCTTACATTAGAATTTCTCTTAATATAGCATGTGTAAGAAATATGACCAAATTTTCCACAATAATTGCAAACAATATGATGATGTGCATTATGAGCTTTTATGCAAGTATTGTGTCGGTTGTCAAAATGGAAATTTAAATAAATCTCATTTGAATAATCTTTCTTCCCAATAAATTTTCCAGCATGATTGAAAACATTTTTGCTTTTCAAAATAAAATCAGTAAGTGGTTGAAGAACAATTTTATGCAATTGTTCAAAATCATTTTCTTAACTACACAAGAAGAATTGGAATTATTTACCACATGTGCATCTAGAATTTCTGATGATGATTCATCATAATTGTCCATGATCAGATCTTCTTGCGAATCCTCACTTTCTTGTTCTTTCATGTTGACTGGATCATAGAAGTGTTCTAAGATTTCTCCTTCTTCATTCTCTACTTCCAATTGTTCATCAATCGTGGATATGCACTTTATAGTTTCAGATGAACTGTCAACACTTTCAACTTCAACACACTTGTTAGAGGTATAAATAGAATCAAGAGTATCCCAAATATCTTTAGCACTAGAGCAACATTTGATTTTTATAAAATCAATTTCGGTTAAAGCACTATACAAAATTTTCATTGCTCTAATGTTCAATGAAAACATTTTCTTTTCTTTTTCTGTCCAATCCTTTCTCGGTTAAAAATCAAAGACATTTGTAAAAATATTCCACATATCAAAATCAATTGCTTTGATAAAACTAGTCATTCTAGCTTTCCAAAACCAAAAATCAGTATCTTTGAAAAACGGTGGAACAATATAATCAAAACCTTCAGAAAGCAAGCAACACCCAGAATTAGTCATTGATAACTCTTGAGACGGTTAAGTCCTTTAAACAAGAGACCCGCTCTGATACCAAATGAAAGACTTGGCTATCACCCAAGAGGGGGGGTGAATTGGGTGTTTGATTAAAAACTTAGAACTTTAAAAACTTTCTGCAAATTACTGAGATTCTTACAAGAAATAGTAATAGATGAATGACTCTCTCTAAGAGCAGATAACCATAAGCACTAAAGAACAAGTTGTGACACGGTCTCGAAAGTATTCGAAAGTATTGCAGAAGTATTTCGAAAGTATCACTCAAGAGATTGGCGAAACCAAGCTCGGAGAGTATCTTTCTTTGATCGTTTGTTCTGCTGCATGTGTGTGTCATTTTGATCAGCCAAGTCTTCTTCTATTTATACTGTTCTGATTTGTGACCGTTGTAGCTGTAGCTTCTGTGTTTAGATTCAAATGTCGAACATTCCTTTTCGTTCTTCGCTGTATTAAGTCTCATTCATTTGAAATCATTCCTCTTTAATGATAGTCGATTCTCAGCCCATGATTCGGTGCTAGTCGAATGGATGTTTCTTCGTTGCTTCTCGTTTGCGCGTTTTCCCTTTCTGCTTTGTATCAGAGTGTATATGCGGATATTTCGTTATCCATAATGATCTTGTATTATAACTCGAATATTTGACCACTATGAGCAGAATTGGTTAGAATCTGAGTATTAAAGATCATCATTAATAATAATTAATAACGGAATCGAAATCTGCAATCTTGTCAGCGCAGAAGCATTTTTACCGATCATACTCGAGTATCAAATACTCATACTCGAGTATCATGTGGTTCAGATTTCTGTTGCTTCCAGTATTTCGAGTGTCCACTTTCGAAGATCATAACTTTCTGGTATGAACTTCGATTTGACTGGTTCAAGTCTTGTTGGAAATACCTTTGAGTCTACTTTCAAATGGCATCAATTTCAGCTTCATTGGATTTCTAGTTTGGGAGATATACCCAAAACATTGAGGCATGGTCAGCAGTGTGACGGTGATGTCACTTTCATCTTCAAAAATTCGTAGCTCTCTCATCTGACCTCCTTTGGACTTGATTCTTGTGCGACTAGAATCGGTTGGAAGTCTAGTTTCCAACACAATTTGTTTTACCTTAATCTGATCTCTATGTTGGGAGATATTGTTGAATTACTAGAGGTCGCCCGAAGCTGAACGTAGAACAGAGCTGAACAGAGTGATGTACTCGAGTATTGACCTTGCATACTCGGGTATTGTCGGGATTTAAGCACAGAAGCACCTGTTTATGTACCATACTCGAGTATATAAGTGACATACTCGGGTATTGAAGTCTCATACTCAACAATTGAAGCACGATACTCGAGTATTGACGGAAGTTCGAGACAATTCATCCTGAAGCTCGTATTTGATCATTTTAACTCCGAATTGAGCCATTCCAACTTCCATCTTCTTCATATCAACATTACATCTACATTAAATATAAGAATTAGTCAAAGTATAAGATAAATATATCATTCAAACTTTGTGCTCTTAATAATGACATCTACATAAGACATCATCAAAACTAATCAAAGCCAACAACAAGCACAATAAGCTTGGCAAAGAATCATGTTCAACATACAAGGACCAAGCATATTGATATGAGACATCATTTTATAAGAGATCATGTTCAAAAGAAGGATGTCAAAGTCATGTTCATTCCAACTCATCTTCAACTTGCGGACATCTTCACCAAACCATTGGCTAAGGAGCAATTCAATTTCATTATAAGAGAATTGGGAATGGTAAATCCCAATGAGTTGTAAGTATTTCTTAGAGTCAATACCCTTTTCGGTCCCTGGAAAAAAACACGGGCCCCTTTTTGGTCCCTGAAAAAAAAATGTCATTTTTCGTCCTTTTTAGGGACTAAAAAGGACTTTCTGGGAATTTGTGAGGGATTAAAATGTTCACAAAAAAGGACCAAAAAGGACTAAAGGGTACCTTATTCGTCCTTTTTTATGGACTAAAAATGACTTTTTTTTTTTTCAGGGACCAAAAAGGGGCCCTTTTTTTTTCCAGTGACCGAAAAGGGTATTTACTCTATTTCTTATCTCAAATGTTAGTTATGGTTTTGATGATTATTTGATACTAAATTAAGCTTCAGAGTGTTTAGTAATGTTTTATGGAGGATTTTTAAACTACTGAAGTTTGTTGTCAGAGGAAGCAAACTTGAGTTTTGATATCAAAACTCGAGTTTATCAGGGACAGAGAGTAAGCCTTCAGTTTGGGAGAACTGGAAACTCGAGTCATTAAGTATGAAACTCGAGTTTCAAACAGACAGAGAGCAACACACCTGATGAAGAAAACTGGAAACTCGAGTTAATAAGTGGAAACTCGAGTTTTCATCGCGGAAGTTCAAGAGTTCACAACACATTCTTGAAATCCAGGTAAGTTCCTCACACCTTATTTAAATATCACTATTCAGTGTGATTATTAGAACTTGCCTCTCTCTCTCTCAGAGTCTCTCTGGCTTCCCTCCTTCTTCTTTCTTCACTTCATCTTCTTCCATTTTCGAAACCCTAAACCCTGGTATCACGAAAATGGCTTCCAAATCCTCTCAAGAAAATGATCTAGACTATAAAGGTTCACCATCTCCTCCTCCATTGCAAAGACCCAGACGTCTAAAGAGTACCCCCAGACGATTTCATTATGGGGTCAACAAGAGTATACCTGGAGTTCCCTCATTTCAACCTGGTCCATCTCCTAAACCCCAGGGAGTCACGATTCAAGAACCTTCCAAGGAGCAAGAACCTGCCTCAGACAAAGGGAAAAAGAAGGCAGGCGAATCATCCAAGCCTCCTAAGCAGAAGAGGTCAAAGACTGCTTCTAGAACCAGAGGCACTGAACAAGGTCAAGCTTCATCCAACGAAGCTCCCTCTGTTGGCCAACCGTCTGAAGAACCACCAATCGTGCCAAATGCCATAGAGGAAATCTACACTCACTCCTCTCCTCCTCCTCGGTTTGCAAATGACTCTTCCTTCCTGTCTAATGAATTAGCAACTAAGTTTAAAGAAACTTTCATGAAGAAAGATTTATGCCCTGTCATATCTGTAGACTTAGGCAAACTGAAAGATGACTGCAAGGTTGATCTGTTTCTATGGCTTTCAGCCTTTGAGTCTTTCCTATCTATTTATGCTCCATATACTCCCAATCTAGTTAGATTATTCTATTTTAACATGGAATGGGATAATTTGGAAGACTGTGATAATATGTTGGTTGAACCTCATGCCAAGCAATTTCTTCATCCGTATTTTGATTAGGTGCAATGACTGAATATCCTTCAATACAATAGAATGATACAAAATTATTCCATGGATATCAAGATTTTTCATATACTGAAACAAAAGCAAGAATAAAAAATCACAATTTTCGAAAGCAAAAATAAAAAATCATAATGCCAATAAGTAAAATGTATAAGAAATGGTGGTACGAATAATGTCTACTAACTTCAAAACTAAATATTTAATTAAGTAGTGTAAAAAATCAATGCATACTAAATGAAAATGAGTATTTAAGTGAATGTCTCAATCATAAAAAAAAAACTGAGGAATTTGAATTTGCGTAGGAACTAAATTTTAAACCTACTAATGAAAAGCCCACCAATTTTTATCATGTGTTTCATCACCTTTGTTCAAAACTTTGATTTGTTCTTCCAAGTTGACAGCTCAAGATTCAAATGTGACCTTTAACTTTTTTTAAAAACTTAAAAGCTTACTTTATTTTATCCGAAAATATGTAAAACAAAATTACGATCTTACCACTCTCTCTTGTCTATCTCATCATTTTTGAAGTATTTGGCATCTATATCTAAGAGTGAGATGGAAAATCTGTATCACATCAAAGGTGTAAAATTTTATTTTTTTTTTTAAAAAGCCAAGGAAAAAAACAACTTACCTTTAAATACGTCACATTAGACAAGTTCCAAACGAAAATATAGTACCTAAAAACTCAGTGCATCCAGATGTTAGTTTTAAGACCTCATTAATATGTGAGAAAGGAAAAGACACCAGGATGACTCACATTTTTTTAAAGAAAATTTTCCACGATGACTAACATGAGGTGCTTATATTTTTCCTAGTCTCAAACTTTGAGGTATATATGTAATCCATTAAAACCAAATAATCCATAAGCATGTTCAACTAAATCCATGATTTCAAAATTTATATATAATTCATGTATAAGTGACATTTGCCTAAAAATTCTAACCTTTTACCATTTAACCCTAAGCGACATTTATATATAATTCATGACAACATCGCAAGTTGAGATAACTATAAATTAGAGATAAGATTACAATGGTCATATAATTCATGATTTTCAAGGCTTTTATTCTAACCTTCAGTAGCAATAATTATTCGTGTATTTAAACATTTTAATCATGTGATTTCAAAATTTCTGATATATTTCTTATGAAGATTTTTATTCATTTACATCTTTAAAAAATATGTCATCTATTCTGTTATATTTATTTGATTAAATGGTAAAAGGGAATATATATAGAAATAATAAATATATTAATTATAAGACAAATGTTTATCAATATATATTTCAAAATACTATTGTTTAGAAGAAAATTGTCATGATTTTAATCAGTACCTTATTTTAATCAATACTATTTCTCAGCCCTTTTCCGTTTTTAATGTTTACCTGCTTATGCTTTTGAGGTTCAAGGCCACCGTTAACTTCAACGGTGAGATCTTCGAGAGCGCTCCCTATTGCTCTACTCTTCGACAGGCCGAACACTTGGCAATAAAAGGGCTTGAGCTTGGCAGAGGTTGCTCTGGGAATTAAAGGGCCTGAGCTTCCCTTTCAGTAATAGTGGAAAAGTAGCTGTCATAGGGGATTCATCAAATTACACGTAAGCTTTTCGTTTCTTCATTTAAATTGCAATATTTTGGGTCATGACTTTTATACAACTGTTACTGATGTAGCTTATCTAGAAGATGAAACGTTTTTAGAGGTGAAAAGAAGTGAGAGAGAGAGAATGCATTCAGAGGTGAAAAGATGGGCTTCGCTTTACACAAATTGCAATGCAAGCTGGCATTTTATTTTGCAAATTCTTTAAATGCATATTATTTATATATTATCTTAAACAGAGGATGAATCATCCTCACATCGAGCATCAAGATGAGAACCCAAAAGTAAAACGTGCTAACATGGGAAATTTTCCAATATTGCAATTAAACACCCTGATTCAATCCAGGCATATATGAAAATTAAAAAAGCAAACTGTGAAATAGAATAAAAGGCTCAAGCGGTTACTAACATTACAATTGATCGTTGTTCAAGTTGCTTTAACTGTGAAATTTTATAAATTATCATTTACACGGGAAGAATTAAAACAAAAGGAAGAAATCAAATACAAGGACGGGCAAATTATTTCTCAGCAATATCCAATCCTAGTTGAGTGGGATAATAAAATATGAACCGTCCAGATGCGATCTGGACGGTCCAGATGCGACATGCTATAGGCACCGAAACGCGGTCCATATTACATTATGTAGGTGTGGAAAAGGAGAAGATTCTAGATAAAGATAGTGATTTGTCAAAGCTATCAAGTCATACCGTGAGAATAATATGAGGTCCAACAAATAAACGCTTTTTTTTATGGTTGTGTACAGTGACTACAGTGACATATCCCACTGTACTAACACTACTAAAAAAAGTTTTTTGCGGCGGAAAATTCCCTCGCAAAAAAGCTATTTTCCGTTGCAAAATTGGTTTGCGGCGGAATTTGCGGCGGAAAAAGTTCCGTCGCAAACATAAGCCTCGCAAATCATTTTGCGACGGAAAAATTACATTTTCCCTCGCAAAATCCAAGTTTTTGCGAGGGAAAATTTGTTCCCTCGCAAATACCGGAATTTTGCGAGGAAAACTTTTCCTCGCAAATCCATGGATTTTGCGAGGAACATTAATCTAGGATTTGCGAGGAAAAAATTTTCCTCGCAAATGTCAATTTATTTTTAAAAAAATATAAAAATCAGAAAAATTAGAATTTGCGAGGAAACACTTTTCCTCGCAAAATTCAATTTATTTTAAAAAAAAATATATAAAAATCAGAATTTGTATAGGGCTCAGTGCAAACAGTTGATAAACAATCAAGAAAAAGCAATATCTCAAGGTACAATGAATAAGGCTAAGAATAATTAAAAGAATGTACAAATCTTTAAAGGCGATAAAAAGATTAAGGAAATAAGGTGCTAGCCTTCATTAGGAGGTGGAGGTGGAAGCGCTTGAACTTTAGGCAGATCGGTGTCTTAGGCCTCTTGGAAGCACCGAGGAGGCGATTCAGAGAAAGAAATGGTACTTGCAATAGAAAGATGTGAACAAGGGAAGGATACAGATGCTCAATTGGCAAAGATGAGTCTAAATCGAATGAAAAACTCAAGATATGGGAGCAAGCGCCTAATAGCTTCAAGATATGCTACATGAGGATGCGGTAGAATTTTGTATTCGTAATTTATGACTCGTTTTGTATCTTGGGCTTCACCACTTTCTTATAACCAAACAAAAAGTACATGCTCCTCATGAAAAGTTGTTCCGTGTTGCATACCTTGAGCTAGGGGATGTATTAAAGTGGAAGTGGCTTTGATGAATTATGCAAAGGCGGAGCAACCGGTGCTCCACCCTTTTTCCATCAATAAAATGTCTAAGAATCAAAATACTATCTCAAAATAGCATTTACATTTCACTACTAATTAAAGAAATTAAAGCGATCGATGCAAATGCTAGACATAATACTGCAATGAAACATACAGATAATATTTATATAGTGAGAACAAAATCAATCATATTATAGTGTTAGTGCTAACAATTGTAAATAAACTCAAGAAATGAGTAAAGGCATTGCAATTTGAGGGACCTGGATTCATATTTCTCCTTGTTGCGTAATCATTTGACAATTGAACTTAAACATCACAAATATGAGGTCATGATCATCTATAGCTTGAACCATTTGTTGAGGAACCTAGATTCATATTTCTCACGGGCATATAATGATGTGAGATAAGAAATGTATATAATGTCGATTAGCAATGTATATCAATATTAAAGTTTGAACTCAATTGAAGTGGTACATGAAGACGAGATCGGAAGAGAATATAGAAACTTAAAGTACTTGAAAGAGTAAGAGAATTTATGTGGCTGATTTGTAATAGAAGACTTGCATACTAAATCGGTGACAAGCTAGTGGAGCGGGGATCGAGCCTTGTGAAAGATCGAACTCGAATGAAAGCAAGAGCGGTATATCAACAGTTTTTGATAGCACATGGGGACACAGTTAGTCCCGAGGATGCCGCACTTTTCACAGGGAACTCAGTATATTAATGATAACGTAACAAAATGTAAGTGCACAATCTCGGACCAAAGACACGAATAATTTGCCAATAACTAGTGCGATAAAGTAAAGTACCCATCAATACAAAAAAAAAGTAGATATTTTGGCATATGAGAAAAAGAACCGTCAATACTGGATTCATAGCCGTCCAAAAATTAATCCTATTTGTAAATCCCACAATTTCACATCACACAGAGCCTTAATCTAAGCGAAAAGCTCACCCAAACTAGAGAAAACCATATATTCTAATCCTTCTATTGTATATGCAATTAAAACAACTGCGATGAAACACAAGTATAGGAGTTGGAAGTTCATTTTGCGAGCATACCCAAGGTATTGCGGGGTTTCAAGTAAAAGATAACTTTAATTTGGAAAAAGTTAACCGCATGTATCTAGGAATATCACATCTTAACCATTTTAACAACATAAGTGCAGAATTTCAGAACCCAAACACAACACTTGGCACAGGCCAAAGGGAAAATAAAAAAGGACAAAACATTTGGCGAAACGTGCTTTTAAGTTATAAGTATCAATCGACACCAACTCAACATAGCATAGAGACTGGATATTATGGCAAGAAAATCATATCAACCATCAAAAGTGTGAGTTTACAATGTCGGACTCTATTTATAAATCCCGAATTTCATTTCAAACCGAAACACAACAAAAGTAGAAAAGAATTTATATCACAAAGAGCATAGTCGTGGCTTAAACTCACCCACCTTCACCTTCCTTGAGGAGCTTTTTCTTCAATCCCCGCCTTCCGATCTCCTTCTCCTCTCCAACCTTAAGAGTAGAGCCGTCATCGGGAGATCGAAGTCCTCGCTCATCTCCTCCTGCGGGGCATATCGAAATCCTCATCCATCCGTGGCGCGAATTGACGGGAGGCGTTGCACCCAGGGCGATGAAGGAGAAAGAGGGGTTTAGGGATTTTAATGGGAGTTGACGCGGAGTAGGGGACAAATCCGAAGGAAGAGCGGCGGACCACGGGGAGGAGTAGAGTAGGTAGACGGCGGTTGCTCACGAACGGACTCGCGGTGGCCCGACGGAGAAGAACCGGCAGATATGAGGGACGAGGGAGAGAGACGCAACCTTCAAATGGTGGGGTTGAAAATGGCGGACGTGAGGGAGCAAGGTGTGGGAATAAATCTCAAATTCAAGTAAATTTGCGAGGAAACCATATTCCTCGCAAATTTACTTAAATTTGCGAGGAAATCACGTTCCTCGCAAAATGAGTTAAGTTTGCGAGGAAAATAGGTTCCCTCGTAAATTCCGCGACAATTTATGCATTTTCTAGTAGTGCATTTTGCGAGGAACTAAGTTTCCTCGCAAAATTGATCTTTTTGCGAGGGAAGTTTTTCCCTCGCAAAAAATGTCATTTTTGTGAGGAAGAATTTTTCCTCGCAAATATACAAATCTTGCGAGGAAAAATGTTCCTCGCAAATTCCGCAAACAATTTATGCATTTTCTAGTAGTGCATTTTGCGAAGGAACTAAGTTTCCTCGCAAAATTGATCTTTTTGCGAGGAAGTTTTTGTCCTCGCAAAAAAATGTCATTTTGCGCATTTTTGCGAGGGAAAAATTCTTCCTCGCAAATTAACCAAAATTTGCGACGGAAAAATTCCTCGCAAATTTCCGTCGCAAATAATGCATTTTCTAGTAGTGTAAGTCGGGTTTGATGAGCAGAACTTGTTACCCTTTCAATTGCTTAAAATTGACCGTAAAAAATGAGATGATATTTCCTTCATATGCTTTAAAAAAAGCATGGAAGCCAATGCTGAACAAAAAATAATTAATGCTTTTTCTGATCATCAAACTAAGTACTCAAACCCATGAATGAAAAATCTGCACATTGTAAATTTCCAATCTCACATAAGTACTACAAGAAACCCTTCTTCCACAAGAAAGCAACAATTCATTCCACAATCTCAATATTTATAAATAATTCAAACATTCATTCCATCTCAATCGTTAACATAAATCATTCTCTTCATTCGATTACATGTTGTACAACATATGTTTGCGGAGTAAAGTTAACTTAAAAGCATTCTTTGTAGCTATAGTGTATGACATTTGGAGTAACTACAAAATTAGCAAACAAATAAGTTTGTCCTTCCTTGATGGAGTTTCTGAATTTTTCATGGAGTGCTTTGCTATCCATCCTCGCTAGTATTGACTGACATTTGCTTTACATACACCTAAAATTTTGCTCTTATAGTGGCATGAAAACACATTAGAGCTATGGATCATAACATCCTTCAGACCAAAAAAAGGATAGAAGATAAAGAAATTACTTTTGTTTTCAAACTTGTTTGGTTGCTAGTAGAAAATACCAATAATAAATTTGTCAACATCATGCCTAATGCACTCAAATTGATTCCATAATCTAACAATATTGACATGCAGGAAAGGTATTCTCTAACTTTCCTATCAATAAAAAATTACTCACAAAAGTGTTTCAATTCTAAGTCTTATACATTTGGTAATTAAAACTTCTGTTGCTTCTTTCATGCAGGCTTCTTTCTTCTTGTCTTTGGGAAAAGCTATTAATTGCAGAATTTGACTATAGCATTTGTCTCTTCATTTATGCTTTTTGCCTTTTCCTGTGCTTTTTTTTTTCCCTTCCTCAGCCTTATTGTTCTTTCTCTTTCTGCTGATATATGACCATTGAAGAAATTAAATGACAAGATAAATCAGCAAGTCAAAAAGAGATGAATTGAGTGTTATATACTTTCTGCTGATATACAAAAAATTAAGTGATATATACCTTCTGCTGATATACAAAATTTTCTGCCATCTTTATTTAAGGATAAAACAGAAAGTCAAAAAGGACATTGATGCTAACCTTGTTTTGCAGAAGGTTGCTATAGTTAGAGTCACCAATTTGAGTCTCTCAATGTAATATAAATTTTACAGCACACCTTTCAGCATACTCCAACACACTAGAGTGGTGAGTCACAATAAGTTGAAGAGAAATGATGCCAAAATCAACTACTATTAATTGTAAGAATGGAAGCATATTCAACTGCAATATCTATCTAGGCATAATAATCTATAAAGTGACTGAGATGAGAAAAAACAAATACCATTAAATTTTTTACAATTGATAATTTAGAAAGGAAATTGTGACCAACCATCAATTCTTCATATGTAAAATTTTAATGACACAATCATTCTCCCAAAATGGTGAATTTCAGTTAAAACACCAGGTACGTAATCAACAGAAGTAGTCTTAATGCCAATGGAGAAAATTAACACATATAATGAGAAGTATATAAGCACAAGTAAACATCCCACTAACTTGGACTTCAGTCTTTACCTAGGTGGAGCGACCAGTGAGAATCAAGAACTTAATCATCAAATCTCTTTCTATTTCTCTCCCATCATTAACAATTAATTTCTACATTGAAACTGAACTAACCTGAGCCTGTAGCTATCTCAAACTAAAGCATAGAAGACTTGCGCAGTTGGCAAAAGGAAACACGCTGGAAGAATTCATAATTACTTCCAATCATTGTGATGGGACATGATTCTAGATTCTTAAAGCTACATGGCACAATGGTTCTAGGTTGTTAAAAAGCTTTTTATAAACAACATGAAGCACACAGACTTAACAAGAAAACCATAAATGCAAACACACCTATCTTTTATTATAGACATAGAGCTGGAAAACAAAATGAAAAGGACCAGAAAACACACACAGGAGGATGCATTAGCATAGAGCACCACATCAGGATGCCAAGAAAACAAATGAAGATTAGAAACTTTCCAGGAAAACCAAAACTGACCTATAAGCATCAACAGATAGTCACAAAACAAAAAGTTATTAAAATACCATCCATTTAAAGTAGATAAAAATGAATGAATCTTGTCATGCCATATCGTAGGAGGAAAAGGAACTTTAAAAAATAGAGGTTCTTACCATTAGCCAAAAAAGATTTCTGTTGTGAATTTTTGTTCAATTTGACTGCTTTAGATTTCTGTACAAATGGCGAACAAAGAAGATTTACCGTAAAAAGCTCCTTAAATCAACATACAGCTGTCCCTGAAAACACACAAACACACATATTAGGAATAAAAATTGCATAGATATGAAGAAGTAAAATCTAGAGGATAGAGATGAGGAAAGACCTAGAACTCGAATTGGGACTGGAATTCGCCATGGAAGAATCAGCAACGTAGAGCGCGATGGCAGAGAGAACGACAGTCAAGAGCATGCTTAGCTAACTGAGAGCGCTAAAAGATTCAATTAAACAGATCAGTCATTGAATTTAACACATATCAGTCATTGCATATAGGACTTTCATCGGTAGATCGTCGTCGGGATGCACACAAACCCAACAGCTAAAATCGACTTACCTAGACATGGTATAAAATACCTCAGTTAGGAGACAACGACAAGATACACCCCAAAGAGACGACGAAGCTCTACACACTTGAGCATGAGGTTGTAAACAGTGTTTTGAGTCTAGATATGGATTTGCCCTTGCTGAACATTTATTCAGAACGATCGGACGAAGGAGGCATATGGGAGAGAACCCTTACGGAGAAGATAAAGAGAAGCCTTACTTTTTTTTTTGGGTCAAAATATGAAGAGAAGCCTCATGAAGAAGATAAATGGAAAGTCAAAAAGTTTTTTTATGTGACATCAATATCCCGTGATTGGCGCATATATCAAGGGGATGAGCGATTTGAATTTGAAACTGGGGCGGGTAATTGTAAGCGAAGAACAGCTTACGCGCAGCCCGAGAAATTTCAATCTGGCTTATGAACAGTAAAACGTGAGAGGAGCCATAAATAAGTTGTTTTCTGATCGGCTAGAGGGGATGACATTATATATATATATATATTGATTGCAGCAACTAATTCTATGAATAAGAGAATTACAAAGTAGAAGAGTAAATACCCTTTTTGGTCCCTGGAAAAAAGTACAGACCCCTTTTTGATCCCTAACTAAAAGTAACTCGTCCCGTCATCCCTTGGAAATCAAAAAATATCCCACGTTAGTCCTTCCGTCAGTTAGCTCCTAACGGCGTCACTAACGTTGCTGATGTGTAATGTGAGTTGGTCCAGTCACATGCCACTTAGGAAGGCCAAAACGACGTTGTTTATATAAATACACTTTTTGGTCTCTGGAAAAAAGTACGGACCCTTTTTTGATCCCTAACTAAAAATAACTCATCCCGTCATCCCTGGGAAATCAAAAAACATCCCACGATAGTCCTTCCATCAGTTAGCTCCTAACGGCGTCACTAACGTTGCTGATGTGTAATGTGTTGGTTTTGATTAGTTTTGATGATGTCTTATATAGGTGTCATTCTTAAGAGCAAAAAGATTGTATGATATATTTATCTCCTACAACTAACTACTATATTTTATGTAGATTAGTTCAAGTTGAATAATAGCTCAAGAAGGAGATAAGATATTTTAGAAAGAAGAAATTGAAGAAAATATCAAGTTCAAGAAGAGGACATATTGAAGAATTAAATTATGAATATGATCAAGAGAAGAAGAAAAGAAGAAGAACTTGCTAAATGAAATGATAAAATCATTATACAAGTTGTTAGATTGATTCTACAAGTTTGCACGATGATATGGAAGTTGGAATGACTCAATTTGGAGTTAAAACGAGCAGAAACGAGGTTCTGGACTGACCATTCTCGAGAATGACCTTCAATTCTCGAGAATTCACTTTGCTACAGTGATTTTCGCCAAAAATCTCTTCAATTCTCGAGAATCATCAGTAATTCTCGAGAATCATGCATCTCTGTTCAGCTCTGTTTTCACGTTCAACACGGGCGACCTCTGGTAATTCGACGATATCTCTCAAACCAGAGATCGGATTGAGGTGAAACCAATTTTGTTGGAAACTAGACTTCGAATGCGTCATTTTCACATAATATACAAGTCCAAAGGAGGTCATATGAGAGAGCTATGAATTTTGGAAGATGACAGTGAAATCAACGTCACAGTCCAGACCCACCTTCAGTATTTTGAGTATATCTCGCACAATACAAATCCAATTGAGCTAAAATCGGTGGTATATGAAAGTAGACATTGAGAGAATTTCAGGGATATATAATTTTATAACTTTGGAGTTCATACCAGAGATTTATGGCCCTTGAAATTGGATGGTCATTTCAGGATGCTGAAGAACACTGGTCAAGATCAACATGCATTCATCCGATGGTATCACAACAAATTTGGAGCAGATTACTCTTAAATTGCAATGAATACTTGAAGAGCTTTTTGAGCATGAGTGGTCTGACAAATTTGCTATCAACTTCTGATAAGATTCTCGAGAATGGACTTGAGATTCTCGAGAATGTGCCTATGGTGTATGTGCGTGATTGCTCCCCGTCAATATTCATCTTCAATCAGAATGAGTAATTCTTGAGAATGAGTAAGTGATTCTCGAGAATGATTAATGGATTCTCGAGAATGGGTACAATGCTCGGGCACAGGTAAGAAGCTCCCGAGAATGTATAAGAAAAGACTTAAGATCAAACTTGCCTTTTATGTTCTCGAGAGTAGGAAGGTAATTCTCGAGAATAGAAGTAATTCTCGAGAATATGTCATGAATTCTCGAGAATATTAAGTACAGAAATTAATGTTCAAATAAATCTTTTGATCTATGATTCTCGAGAATACCCATATAATTCTCGAGAATGATCTGCAATTGCGAAGATTAATTAGCGTCTGATTCTCGAGTATATTAAAATGATTCTCGAGAATATCTTCATATATTCTTCACGATATAAACTTCTGAGTATATAGTTCTCGAGAGTAATAGAGAATTCTCGAGAACCGCTTCAGGTTTGTTTCTCTAATTCTCGATTTAAAACTTAATTCTCGAGAACACCTAAGCAATTCTCGAGAATACCATTTCTGGAAAAGTTACGAAGAAATTAGAAAGCTTGAATCTTCTCTGAAAGTTTGTGGGTAATGTTTCAATGTTTATTAATCACCTCTAAACTCATTTATATCATAATCTAATCATTTCTTGGTTGAGTTTCAAAGTGATTAACCAGGTAATATTTGAATTCACACGAAAGGCAATCCTACGTGGCAACACATTAATTGCAACTCAGAAAAGCAGAGCAACAATCGGAACTAAAGTTCTGGCAGACGAAATCGTTCCTTTGAGGCATTCTAAATCTGGCTATCATTCTGAGTCACCTTCTGCAAGTACAACCAACGCAACGGTCGACTACTCACAACGTAGTATATCTGTGCTTAACGGATAAACGAAGAGACTCAACGGCTAGTTGCAAAGCTTCTCAACGGTCATTAGTGACGATCAACTATAAAATGCCACGACATATGCGTCCAGAATGCCCGAACGGGTTCGTATGGCTTCTTATGTCCTGCAAACACCACGAGTGAGAGGAATAAGTTAGCCAAAAGGGCGCTTTATGTCGGTTTAACAATGGGCGACGGAGAATTTCCTTGTTATCTAGCGCCAATAATTGAAGGGTACACATTTTAGTTTTTTCTATATTACATTTTTTTAGAATAAATTGCTTTATTGTCTTAATTTAATATTAATATGTATATGTTGTAGTGGTCATTGGAACCTGGTTGTTGTTTGTCCCGCCAAGAACGCATGTTATTGGTTGGATTCCTTAGGTCGCAGGCCAAACGACGACATCAAAACCCTGTTTGTTGAGTAAGTAAATTTTTGTCTAAATCATCGATTATATTCTTCTTTTAAATGAATTGTTTTCATTTCTGTTAATTTTCATTTTAATGATAGGGGTCTCAAGACGTATAGACAGCTTTCTGGAGCAAAAGAGCAGGGTGGACCGAAGTGGTATTATCCGAAGGTAAGTAGTTTCAATTCAAGTTCTTTCATTGACACAGTAACTTTCGATATGCCTTTATTCATTTTAACAAGTTGCTTTTGATTTATAGTGTCCTCGACAATCAGGGGACACCGAGTGCGGATACTACGTTATCCATTTCATGCAGTCCATCGTTTCCACCGGACGTCTTACAGGTTTTCAACATGTACGTGATCGCTCCATGATTCTCAAATTATGATATTTTTGTAGACTGCACACTTGAGTTTTTAATTATTTCATTCACTAGTGAAGTACTTCATTGGTTTATCTTATATATGGCTTGTTTTCCAATTTACAGATTTTTGATAGTGTTGCTCCGTTCTCCGATGAAGAAGTCGATACAATTCGAGACGTTATGGCTAGACATCTTCTGCAATACCTATAGGTATATATGTGAAGTTGACATTGTTGTTGTTGGTAGTGCACTAGATCAAATGTATAGTGCGAATTTGACATTGTGTTCATGCTCATGTATAAATCATTTTGACATTGTTGTTGATGCTCATGTATTTCAAATGTGTGCACTGTACAAGTTTATATATGTCTCACTGTGGTGGCTTGTAAATGAAAGAATGTTGTTTTTGAGCATTGTGGTGGCTTGTAAATATTGTTTTCCTGTTTTACAGACAATTTGAGAATTATATAAATATATAGTAGTCATTTAAAAAAAACTAAAATAAGGCGTCTTGAAATTCAATTCAGGACGCCAAAAAATCATTTAAGGAGTCCTTAAATAAATTAAGGACGTCTCATATGACATTTAAAAAAAATAAAATAAAATAAGGCGTCCTGAAATGTAATTCAGGACGCCAAACAATTTCATAAGGAGTCCTTAAATAAATTAAGGACGCCTCATGACGGTCCTGAATCCTGCTCATATGAGGCGTCCTGAACATAATTCAGGACGCCTCATATGAGGTGTCCTGAAATTTATTCAGGACGCCAAACGTTAAAAAAACTACTTCCCTGCCCGAGACGTCCCTCTGAAAAAGGACGTTAATTGGGTCTAATTTAGGTCATTTTTTCGTTTTTTTTTTGTAGTAGTGCTTAGGTAAAAGCACAAAATCCCAAACAATTCATCATCAAGGCAGTGTCAAGGCCATGACAAGATACACTTGCCGGAAAAAAAAAAAATTATTTGATTATAATCGATTAGTGACTCCTTAAATTATGAAATAATTAATATTAGTATTTAAAATTTTCATACATTTAGAATCTAAAATAAAAATGTTATTCTATCTCCAATATTCTAAAAGAAATAAATTATTTTAAAATTATAAATTAAAAACTCATCACAATAATAAGCAAGGGTACAATGAGCATCAAGGTTGATTGTGGACCCAATTAAAAACCATTACAAACTAGAAGGATTTTCAATTTTAATTTTATGTTCAGTTTATCATAAAATTTTAAAATACGTGGACTTAATTAGAATTTGAGATAAATAATGGGAACTAAGAAGAAGTTAGTTTTTTCTTTATTTATATTTACAATCCCTGAGCACATGCACATAATTCTCTTGGTCACTGGTGTACTAACGGACTTATTTCCAACAGAATATACTCAACAATTATAAAACAAACGGAACTCTTAATAAATTAATGTCCTTTTAAAGGGCAAAAGCTTCGGGTTTGATAGGTCACATGTATTATATATGAAACAAATGAAACCAATGCACATTCAAGAGCATCGTCACCAATTAGCTACTATTACGTAAAGACATTTTTTACCAATTAGCTACTATTACGTAAAGACATTTTTTACAGATCTCATTAAGGGCATCATCACTAATCACCTACTGTTAAACACACAAAAACAAGTTTACTCGATTCTTTAATTGCTGCTACCATACAAATTAAAGGACAAAGTGACAAACAATAAGGAACTAATTAAAGTCCTTTAACGTTATTGTCTACGAATAATAAACCGACAGGGTAACAAACGAGTGGCTTGGCCAAACTCTGATTGCAAGAATAGATGGCAACCGCAGTTGTAGAGATGAGAGGGATAGAGAATTGAGTGGTAAGGAGGAGAGAAAGCAGAACACTAAAGAAACAAAATCGAGGGAGAAGAAGCAAAAGAGTAAAAGAAATGCATTGAGAATCTGAGAGGAAAATCGGCTAATTAGTATTGTTGCTTACCAATCAGAAAGAACATGAAAGATTTCTCGTGCCTTGGAAGTTCGAACACTAGGGCTCTTCTCTAAGGTGATTCCCCCTTTCACAGCAGATGAAGAAGGAACGACGAGACTGAATTCTGATCGGTTTGGGTCCTTTCGCGAGCAGATGAATAAGGAATGATAAGACTGAATTCTGATCGGTTTGGACTTGGCTTGGACTTGGGTGAAGAAAAACTAGAAAAATAAAATAATAGAAACAATGGCTACTAAATTGTAAGCAGAATGGTCCATCCTAAGCAACGGCTACAAAATTGGTGATGCAACATAATTTTTCTTCATAATAAATGCAACAAATTTGAATGAATCATTACAATTTGATCTGGTCAAAAAAATCATTACAGCTTGAAAGCAATTATAAATGAACTCATGCTGATATCAGGAATCTATAATATTCAAATCTGAAATGCAATGAATATTTTTTTCATAATAAATAAAAGAAAGTGACTATCTCTCCTTTTTTGCCAATTTTATTTTATTTTGTTAGAGAGTGAATACTTTTGTTATGATCAAATTTTTAAATGGTAGAGTAAATATTAATTTTTCTTTCAGAAAAAATTCTTAATCAAAAAATTATAAATTTAAATAAAAAATATCACACATTATCACATTATCACTTTTATTTAAAAAGAAATTAAAACAAAACAATTTATTTTATTTTATTTTGGTCCTTTCATTGTCTATCAAAGTTATAGTGCCATGTTAGATATAACTCTTTTGGCCTCTTATTTTGAAGTTTGAATAATTGGATTTTACTAATTTATCCTATATTTAGGGCTTGTTTGGTATGAGGGGTGAGAAAGGAAAGTGAACAGAAGGAAAAAATATTTGAGTTGGATTTTAAAAAAATGAAAAAAGTGGGGTTAAATGTTTTTAATTAATTTTTCATACTCTTTTATCTTATATCTTCTCTATTAAAATTTTGCAACCACACATCTGGGAGCATAGATAATATTTCCATAGGACAAAATCATTTTTAAAAATTCAATTTTCAATTTGATTTCATTATATTTTGCATACCAAAAGACCCCTTAGAATTATACAAGCCCTAAGTGAACAACAAAGTTAAGTTGAGCAAGAGCTTACCCAATCTCCAGCTACAAATTAAAGAGGCTAACATTACGAAATCGTGGAGGACCTTCTTTCTCATCCAGGCATATGCATCCAACAAGGCAAGTATAAAACTCCATATAGCAAACCCATCAAAGCTATCAAGTAACTGTAACACCAAAAGAGTTTTTTACAATAAATTTGTTCCTCATCTAACATCCAAAAATTTAATTGATGTAACAATATCAAAACTTTTACCAATCAGTGATGGTGAATCAGTTTCGGAGAAACATGAATAATAATCATTTCTTGAAAAATATGGAACATATTCAAGAAAGGAATGAACGAAAACTTATGATACGAGTATACAACTTACTACAATGATGCTTTATTAACAATCTCCGTCCTTAGTCAACTCCCTTTCCATCTCTCCTAAAATCCTAGTTTCTTACTTATATGCATTTATTATAATTGGAAGTTCACTGTGCATTGGACCTCCTGTTGGAAATTATGTCCTAGGGGCAAGTTATTGTACTTTAAACGTTAATGTCATTTAAAGTATTCTTCATTTAGTTATCATTTCATTTGCATGTTTATAGTGATAACTGTATCCTTGGACATATCATATAGATTGTCCTAAATGTCATTGGTCGGTCATCTATGTGGGAGCAAAGATGAAATAAGACTAGTATTACTTTGATGACGTATGGAAATACGAATCAAAGTCATAGGCATTTGCAAAAATACAAGGTGCTGGATCGACCCACTATGAGAAAGTTGCATGGACTAAGTCATAAGCTTTTCTCATGTATAACCACGTCAAAATGCCTTTGACCTGAGATCATCATGGATTCCTACATGAGAGTCGTTGATCTTTGACCTAGTCAAAAGTCACCTTTGACCGAGGGATGATAAAGGTTTGGATCGGGATCAGTAGTTTTCATGCAGAGGAATGTGAATGGTCAAGATGAAATTTGTCCCTCACATTTGTAGAGAGATAATACTGGGACCCTCGATGAGTAAGACTTAGAAATGTATGGCCATACTACAATGGAAAACTCCCGTGTTTCAAAATGACTAACTTTAGTTTTTCAAAGTTCATGAAAACTTGAGTTAACCTTAGAAAACTCGAGTTTCCATCCCCTGAGAACAATGCTCATCTCTGATCTTGTAAAACTCCCGTGTTTCAAAATGACTAACTTTTTCAATGTTTTCTCACAAAAGAGAAAACTCGAGTTTCTGTTTTAAAACTCGAGTTTCGATCTTACAGAGAAGTTTCCAAAGTTTTCAACGAATGAGAAAACTCGAGTTTAGTTTTGGAAACTCGAGTTTTGGCCAGGCAGAGAGCTTTGCTAAAATTCGATCATTTGAAAACTCGAGTTATAATTTGGAAACTCCAGTTTTGAGATTTTGGACTAAAACATAATTTCTCATTAAAAGTCCAAAACTCAAGTTAGTCACTTAATGAATCGAGTTTTGCACTATTCACAAGGCTTGTCCAAAATTCCAAATCGCGATGTTTGTCTCTGTGAAGAGAAAACTCGAGTTTTGGTATTTTGCTAAAAGTTCACTAAAACATGAAAACTCGAGTTTCGAAGAACTGACTCGAGTTTCCATCGCAGAATTTGAATTTCGATTTAAACGAATTCGTGAAATGTTTGTGTTTGATCTCTATACTATATATCATCACTCATAACTATTCCTAACTATGTTTAATCAGTTTGTTAGTGAGTTTCAGATGATTTTAGACAGGATTAAATGGAGATTAAGCAAAAACCATAAAGCATAAAGCATGTCAGCACATTAAATGCAAAAGTACAGAAACCTTGCATGCTTTTGGGTAAACATTCTCCACACGTTTTGGAGAAGTTAATGCTTGCCTTCTACATCCAGCAAACTGCTCTTCCAACGGATTAATAGTCAGAGAGTCAACTCTGAACTTCTGCAAAACTGCATCAGCTAAAGAGTAGAGAGAGAAGAAGACCAAAACCTTCATTAATCATCCTCTAATCACTCCAACGGTTATCTGAGGATTTATAACGGTCAATTAATGATCTCTACCTATAAATAGAGATGCATTCAAGTCTTCTCAACAACCAACCTGTGCAAAATCAAAAATCATTAAAGTTTCAACTACTCTTTGAGTTTTATTGTTGTAAAGTATCTTTGATACATTTATTCTTCAGTGTTTATCATATCCACTCTTAGAGAGAGTTTTCTTGATTGTAAATCAATCTTGTAAGTTATCTCAAGTCAAGGGGACTTGGAGATCCCAGAGAGTCCGGGACCTGGACGTAGGTCAAGTTGTTGGACCGAACCAAGATAAATCCTTGTGTCTTACTTCTTCTCCTTATACTCTGTTTTACCTTCAGCTTCGAATCCTTAAACAGAGCCATCGAAAAGTTTTTGAGAATCCCCAATTCACCCCCTCTTGATGATTCAAGCTCCACTTTCAGTTCTGTGGATACCGGTAGAGGGAGTGGATTCATAGAGTCGGCTGCTGTTGATCGAGTAGGGTGCACACGAGTTCAAATTGAACAAGACGCTTGAAAGAGATTTGTAGTGCCTCTCAAAATAACCAGATTCAATAAAAGAGTTGCAGTAATAGGGAACCTGGATCGTTTTCCCAACGAATTCGCAACTGGTTTGATTGGAATAACAGTGAAACATAAACAGTAAAAATGGGGGTTTTTTGGTTCAAATAGATTAAAAACGAAATAATAGAAACAAAACGAAATGAAACAGATAAAAAGAAGATTAAACAGAAAGATCAACCCACGGATTTCGAATTCCACTACTTTCCTTCCTCGGACGAAAACAGATTTTGAAACGAACTCGCAATTGATTATAGATGAACCGAAATCTCTGCGTTCGTCCAGAAAATCCCTCAACTAGACGATCGCCTAGCGTTTATCCGAACAGTGGTGTGTCACTGTGCGATCGCACAACAAGCACTTGAACCTAGTTCGAACTGAATCCTTGGGATTTCTCAATCTAGGCGTTAAATCTAACACCCAATCCGAAAGTAAATCAAATCCAAAATTACAAAACAGAAATGAGTTTGTTACCGTTTAAGAACGAGTCCTCTGGATAGTGGAATCCTCAATCCATGGGCTAATCACCGAAGCTTATCCTATCATAGCTATGAAGAACGTAAATCGAATAGAAATGAAGAAGTTCATCATGAACACGAAGAACAGATGAAGAACAGTAGAGAGAATTTCAAAACTTCTATTTCAATCGGAAAATAATAAAAACATGAATGACATAAGTGTTTTTGGCTGCTGCCTAACTTAACCTAAAATGGAAAAATGAAATGGGGCTCCAACCCACAATTCAAGCCTAAACAGAAATAACATAAAAATGGGTTTTAATTACAAAATTCGAGCCCAAATAAAAATCCAGAAATATACATATGACTTCGGGTCCAAAATAGACCGCCCTCTTGTCCGAATTTTCCCTTCATGTCTTCATAACAATTGTAGCTCTTTGAATCATCTAAAATATAAAACAAGAATGAGGCAAATCCGATATCTGGTTCAAGAGTTATGGTAAAAATAGTAAAGCAATGTAAAACTGGAAATTTATCATTAAATATGGCTAAAAGCTAATCAAATGCCCAAAGCCCAAATAAGTATAAAAGTCATTATTTATTAACTAAAGTGTCCTAAATTATTAAAAAAGAGATAAAAAGAAGTGTATGAAATATTCAATTATCAACGCTCGCAAGTTCAAATTGAACTAGACGCTCACAAGCTTGAAAGGTACTGTTCTTTTCTAACTTGATTTAAACGCTGTTGATAGATCCTCTCAATGGGATTCGTAAGATTTTAATGGATAAAATCCTTCCACTACGTGTAAGGATCCCAACACCTCCATGTACAGGAAGAACCAAAACACCAATGCCATTTGAAACTCGTTTTTTAATTTATTGGCATCAAAGCATATGAAGCTTAAGAGGAAAGCTGAGAAATATGACGTCAACATGATTAATAAGATAAATTCACAGGGTAAACAATTATCTCATTCAAATTCTTTTGGGAACAACTAGGAGGGACGAGAGGACCCAAGATGAAATGCAGCATACTGGGAATACACAAAGAAAACCTCTAAAAATCTAAGAATAGTGCATCTTGCTTCTTGGACTCTGTAATGCATGGAGCCTAATCTAGTTTTTTTTTTTTTATAATCCCTTATATAAGTAATTAGATACACTAAAAGGAGAGTGACTTAAATCTAGAAACATATAAGCGAATATAATGTAATAGCATTTTACCAAGAGATGCCGCAAGAAGTTGACCAGCAAACATCATTGTCGCACTTTTCTTTTGAATAACAAACATGAGTGAATACTGAAAAGGAGAGTGGATCAGTCCCTGCAGAGCAATGAAATGAAGACCCCACCGAGCTTCTTGTAGTAAGGTTAACATTTTAGTCCCCTACTAACGGATGTGCATTAGCCAGGACCAAATGTTGTTGAAATACCAATTGAATAAGTAGTAATTTAAATTTTCGACCATGACACCCCTGAGAAGCAAAGCTAAAAGAGAACACCCAGCCTGATGAATCCCAAAAAGTAGACCGAATAGAAGTGGAAGGGACTAGAGTAGCTCTTAGCGATTTATTAGCATTAATCACCTCAGTTTGCAACTTTAACCACTTAAATGTAACACAACACTCCTTCAAGGTCCGCAGCCATATCCCCATGTAATTTGTTATTACAAAAATACCATAGAGCATACAAAATAAGGCAAACCATTAATTAAGCAGGAGGAGGCCTATGAAATAGCATATTAATCAACCCTTGACGAAACTGAGTCACACGGAGAAAAGAAGCCTGCAAATTCAAATTTGAACCAAACCAAACGGCTAGTCCATACACATTGGAAAAAAAATGCAAAATAGTCTCTTCCTCACCACAGAAAGCACACGCTAGATCAACATTCATGTGATGACGGTTTAGCAGACTGCGAATAGGGATAGCTTCAGAAAAAAGTTTTCAACAAAACAATGTAACTCTCGGAAGCAATGGCAACATATTGATGAGACCAAGAAATACAAATGTCTGGGAATCCACAGAGGCCTCCTTAGACACACTACTATTGTAACCATCTTGACCTTGATACACATCTTTTGAGTTACCTTTCCAAATGAGCAAATCCTGAGCTTGATAGACTAAAGTTGGTGTGGAAAGAATGTTTTGAACCACTTCTTTAGAATACCATTACTGAAGCAGAGAAATGTTCCATAAGCCAAAAGGATGCAGAATAAGATCACCCACTGTAGATAAACTAATAGGGGCAACCATCTGCATTAGCACCAGATAATCTAGTTAATTAAATGGTGACACTAAAAGCCAATATGCCATCAATTAAAACATAATCACCTTGATATATATATTTGTCCAATGCATAGGTTTAAATTATATTGGGTTATTGATTACAACTTGTAAGGGGAATGTATCATAGTGAGAGGATGACTTTCGAGTACAAAGTGTGTAATCAATTAAAGAGATAGTGGAAATCCTAAAGTGTCTAAGGACTAGACATAGGTCAAGAGTTGAGACCGAACCAGTATAAATGTAACACCCCTACTATTGTAAATATTTTATTTGTAAGAACTATTGAATTAATGAGAAGTATTGATTGCTGATTTAATTATTATTATTATTATTTTCTGAATTATTTTAATTCATTAATAATTATAAAAAGCTATTAGAATGATGGGAGACAGTATGGTGAGCCCTAAAAAGGTTCAAAATTTTGCCTAGTGTAGAACATAAAAAGGAGATCATGACGGTGTTCAAATTTGAGGAAAAGCGGGCTAAGGGCAAAACATCGGTGTAGTATAAGCCAGTAAGACGAGGCGGGGCCCGGGAATATTGACCAGACACAGATTCCTGCCTCTAGACAGTGAGCATGCGCCATCCATGGTTAGGGAAGAGAAAGTGACACTGAAAAGGGAAAATAACAAAAAGCAGGAGGCAATGAATGATTACATTGGGACACGTGTCACTTCAGGGGTAAAAGAGGAAAAGTAAGGGCAAAATGGTCAAATCCTTATCCCTTAAGTCATAAATTAGTCCACCCAGGAGAGAGAAGGAAAAGAAAGATGATTTTATCCATATATAGGCCCAAACACAAAATGCGGGTCCCACAGTCGATTGATCGTCAGAAAAGGGACCGATAAGGACTGGTCAGGGGTTTCTTTTGGACCGAATAAGACAAATGTGGGGCCATATTGGGAAGACAATATGGCGCCACATATGTATGTCCATTCAGGGGAAAATATCTGAAAAGTTGAAGAAAAGTACAAAAGGAAGCACCCTGTTGGCCCAGCATGGATCGGTGGAAGGAGATTGGACCGGATAAAGTGGATAGGACAGAGGAAAAGTATGAGGGCAGATTTGGTGGGCCCAAGATGGCGCCACCCAGACCTTATAATCATTAAGAAATTTTCTTGGAGGAAAAGAAAAGCAAAAGCAGTCCAAAAGTCAAAGTGTGGTTCCCACTTTCTAGATAAAAAGGATTAGTCAGATAAATTGGGAAAAATAAAATAAAAATCAAGAGATCAGATTTGTGGGCCCAAGAAGGCGCCACATGGCCCTAGGAAATATCTAGAGTGCTTGGGGAAAAATAAAATAAAAATAAAGAAGTCCCGGGCCAAAACTGGTAATTTTCATTTTGGGCCAAAGTAGGTAAATTTCACCATTTGAAAAGATAAGAATCTGAATACTTGGAGAGGGATGCGCCACCTGTACTGCCCCTGGAGCATTCTTGATTTTCTTGGAAAATAAGTCAAAAGCTAGATCAAATTCACTAGCTACTGGACAAGAATTTACCACAGTTATTTTGGACTGTTCATATTCCTTTTACCTTTATTAAATACCAAAACACTCTCTCTCTTGGCCATTGAAGGAAGAAATTTCCAGAGGATAGGGAGAGAGAGATCTCCTAAGTTCCATAGCCAAAATCAAGATCCAAGCTACCAAGATGATCAACCGAAATCCAATTTCAGGTAAACATCGAAAACTCGAACCTTTGAAACTTTAACTTAAGGTTTTCGTTCAAGTGGTTAGGGCTTGGCGTTGTGATATGATTTTGGTGATTTTTATGGTCTTAAATTTTTCAAAACGTGATTTTGTATGGGGTTAAGCTATGGTTTAAGTTTCCGAACTCGAAATCACCGAAAACAAACTCTAAGATCAAATCTTGCTGCCAGTTCTAGAAAATCTGGGCAGAGAAGCTTCAACTCGGTTTTAAAAATAGTAAATGATCTTAGATTAGGCTGAAATTTTTCAGGAAGAAATTAAACTTCCTAAGTTTCACCATGATATATAATTTTGTGTCTTTTGGATTTTTCTACTAAAAGATAAAAATTGGTAAAGTTGATCCAGAGAGCAATAGGGCAAAATCTGACCAGAGAGTGAAAATAAGATACAAGCAAAAATATGAGAACTTTCAGAGTCTGGAATTATTTTTCATGAAAAATAGACATATCAATGGTTCGTATGGCACTGGTTTCGTATAAAACTGATTTGTTTGGAATTTATTAAAAATCAGTGAATTTGGGCGAGAATCACTGGATTTTCTGAAAAATTGGAAAGGCTAGTTTTTGTAAAAAAGGTAAGGGTATTTTTTGGAAAGTACTAAAATAAGGCCTTTTGATGTCATTTAGGGCTGAACCATATTTTAGGAGCTAGTGGACCCAATATAATTTTAAGACAGTACATACCCCATCAGGTAGTAACTACTTTATTTTGGCACTTTTATGTGTTTTGTTGTATGTTTTGCTTGCCATGTGTTTTTGTATGTGTTTTGCCAAATATGCATACAGAGCATGTTGATAATTGTGTTCTAGCACTGTGGCCTGGTCTGGGGCTTGCCTTGAGTGGCAGCTTAACGGAGACAGGATTGTGACTCCGGTAAGTCCGGGTCTTGCCTTGGTAAGGCAGCCTGACGACACGTGGTAGTCGGTTATTGTGGTATGTTTCTATTTGCATATACGGTATATTTGGCATATTATCGGTGTTTACATATTTGACATGGTTGCATGCATACACTTTACACATTGAGTGCATGAGTATTGATAGTTACTCTGGGGGCCATTATTGGACTTTAGAAGCTTCTGTAGACGCAGGGGGACGAACTTGACTGACTTTGAAAGGCCTTTTTGGAAAGGTAGGGCATGGCAGTGCTGGTGAAGGATAGGGGATGCCCTATCACATTTTGTACTTTACTTTTGGATGATTGTATATTATTTTGATATTTACATACAGATGACTGTACCCTAACCCTCCAGGGACTTTTACTTTTTGTTTATTTACACTTTTACCAGTACAGTAGTTGCCCAAATCGATCCGATGCTCTGTTGCATGAACTCTGATATATAATGAAATTGACTAATAACTAAGGAAAGGTAACAGTTTAAAAGGGGTCCCTCTAACCTGCCACCTGAAAAAGGTGAGGCTGGTAGGGGTGTAACAATAAATCTTCTGTGTCAAGCCCTCTCTCTCTCTCTCTATGTCTCTGTTATACCCTGTTTTATGTGCCATTTCTAGAAGCTTTCGAAAAGTTTTTAGAATTCTCAATTCACCCCTCTTCGTGATATTCTGTTCTTCAAATTCTTCCCACCAACCAAGAACAACCATCTGAGAAAAGACATCACTAGCTTTTGACAACGTCCTGGAGAATCTACTTATGAAGCTTGGGAGCCATTAAAGGACATACTCAGAAGATGTCCACAACACGGACTAGTTGAATGGGTGCAACTGGAGACTTTCTATAAAGGTCTGGATAGACAAACATGATCAATAGTTGATGCCTCTGCAAATGGGTCACTCCTGATGAAATCCTATAATGAAGCTCTCAAGCTTTTGGAACGTATGGCCATGAATTATCATCAGTGGCTAGAAGATCAACTCCCTTCGTCCAAACTAATAGCAAGAGCTCATGAACTTACTACACAAGTGTTTTCACTGACCAATATGATCAAGTCAATGAATCTGCCTACTAATACCTCGTCAATGCAACTTGCTCAAGTAGCTTGTGTGTGCCGTGGTGAAGAGCATTCTTACTCTCAGTGCTTTGCTAACCCTGAATCTATCAACTATGTGAACAACTATAAAAGGGATGGTGGCACTAATATCCCATACTCCAACATATACAATCCAGGATGGAGACAGCACCCGAATTTTTCTGGGACATCTCATAATCAACTACCTGTTGGTCCCTCAGCAGACCCTTTATACTCCAATAGATCATCGAATCCACCAGGGTTCAACCAGCAAGTAAGACGCTGACTCAGACCCTCAATCTTCCATGGAAAGCCTACTCAAGGAGTGTATGGACAAGAACGACACCATCTTACAAAACCAGCAAGTGTCCCTTTGCAATCTCAAGAACCAAGTTGGCCAGCTTGCTACAGAACTCAATAATAGATCATCAGGCTCTTTGCCTAGCAACACTAGAGTCCCTAGGAACCATGGAAACGAACAGGTCAAGGCCATCGAACTAAGAAGCAATAAGAATGTGGAGCTAATGAAGGTCTCAAAAAGATCTATCGAGGACTCTAAGCCAATATTAGGGAAAAAAAAGGGGACAAGAAGCCACAAAAGACACACATGAATCAGACCAATACCCATCGGTGCTACATCAAACAAATAGTGGATCCCATGCTGCAGCATTCCCAGCATATGTCACGCCAGATGTTTGTGTATTGGAAGAGATACGAGATGCTACAGTATTACCATCACAACATACCTCTGACCTAGGACCATCACGACTCTTAAAACAACCTCCGTCGTTTCCACAAAGGCTCCAAAAGAAAAATCAAGAAAAGAAGTTCTAAAAGTTCCTGGACATGCTGAAGCAACTGCATATCAATATCCCTTTGGTGGAAGCCTTAGAGTAGATGCCCATCTATGTGAAATTCATGAAAAACATCTTGTCCAAGAAAAGGCGACTGGATGAATTCAAAATAGTAGCCATGACTAAGGAAAGCAGTGCGTTACTATTGAATTGACTGCCTTTGAAGCTAAAAGATCTTGGCAGATTTACGATCCCTTGTGCCATTGGCCCTAATTACTGTGGAAAAGCACTTTGTGATCTGGGCGCCAGTATTAATTTAATGCCAATGTCAGTATTTAAGAAGCTAGCAGTTGGAGAAGTGAGGCCATTACGGTGACTTTACAACTGGCTGGTAGATCCATTGTCAAATCAGAAGGTAATATTGAAAATGTATTAGTAAAGGTGGACAAGTTTATCTTCCCGATAGACTTCATTATACTGGAC
Organism: Acacia pycnantha; assembly: GCA_025563575.1. Lineage (NCBI taxonomy): Eukaryota > Viridiplantae > Streptophyta > Magnoliopsida > Fabales > Fabaceae > Acacia > Acacia pycnantha. Next base: position 146,665 of record JAMWYP010000194.1, on the reverse strand, counting down.
TTTGAAGCGGACCAAGAGGTCCTAATCATTCTAGGAAGGCCATTTATGGCAATAGGCAGAACATTAATCGACGTTGAAAAAGGCGAACTCACTATGCGAGTCAACAGTGACCAAGTGACATTCTCGATTTTGAGAACTCTACAGTACCCAAAAACCCCAGAAGAATGTTTTGTCCTCAACATACTACCAAGCACTATCACGCCCCTTGTCGATATGATCCAAGATGGATATCTAATGCCCAACAAGGCACATCAATGTCGTATGGCAACAATACCATATAAGGAAGAAGTCAAAATCTGTTGGGACGGGAACAGAACCATGGGGATGGACAACACCCTTACTCAATTCCTGAATTAAAATCTCATGACTAGGTCAGGCTAAAGACTATAAGCCAAGCACTATTGGGAGGCAGCCTAAATTTTTACCCTTTCAAATTAAGTTGTCCATCACAGTGTGAACTAGTGTACCATCAACAACATTTAAGAGGCGCATGTAGCAAACAACAAGACAAGAAACTAGTGCAAGTATTATGCTACAACAAGCCTTTGCCATAGTATCGATCTTTTGACTCAAATTGCTTGACAAGGCATACTGACAAATCAGTGGTGAGCCATAACTTTGGCCCAAGCATTCAAGTTTCCCTCCATTCTTGCGTCTCAAACCCACTAACCTTACCATTACCCATTCCACTGAGCCTCTTTCCAATCCACTCACCCATTTAATCTGATTTCTCGCTACCTTAACCCTAATTGATCACCTCTCTCCATAAAGCCCAAAACCTTTCATTTTTCTCAACGCTAACACAATAGGACTTCTGACCTACAACTATCCTTTCGCGAACTCCCCTATCCACCCACCTGCTCTACCCATATCCTAGCCCCCAAAGATAACACGCACCAAATGAGTCTGTCACAAATCCACCACTGACCTAAAGGCCAGTCCTACCTTAGCGAGCCAGAAGAGACACGCTTCCATACCCTCAAAACAGAAAAAAAAAAAATCTAGTTCTGGAGCGTGGCTTTGATGCCAACCTGATCGAGCAGAAAGCCTACCCTAAATGTGTCATGAAGGTCATCCGTGACCGTAGCTGGGAGAAATTCTGCCTAAATCCCGTCAAGGCTGTCACCCCCTCGTCCTGGAGTTCTTCGTGAACTACATGAGGGTTCGCCCTATTTCATCACTATCTGGGGTGAATTCGTGCCCTGTAGCACCAAGGAATCCAAGCAGTTTATGGGTTGCAACTGATCGATGATGAAATACTAAACCTTACTCCAATAGGGAAGTGACCCTGACATTTGCGCCAAAGTCATTGTGCAACTATGTGTCTCGGACACCGAGTAACACGCCTTCAAGGATAGGTCATACAATTTTCTGGGCAGCTTCCTTCTACCTGAAGCCTGCATCTGGTTCTACTTCCTTCGCACCTGCTTGCTGCCCACGTTGCACACTAAGATGATTTCTCGAGGGTAAACTAATTGATATTGATGCCATCCCTGAAGTAAACCTCGAGCAACCTTTGGTTCCCATCCCTCATTACCACAAAGGAAAGACTCCACCTCCCCACCCCTTTCTCCTTGTCAATTGTGCAACACATGTCAGGCCAAAAACCTAAACATAATACCTCTACAGCTCCTTCAACCAGTCAATCAACCGACCCCTCAACAGCCCTTCTCTGGCCACTAACACTGAAGGTTTGGCTGCACAAGTCACAAAGCTGCAACACTCAGTGTCTACAATCCTTCTTCAGTAGCAGATGATCTTGCAATACATTGTTAACTGTGACTGTCGCCTTGCGGCCAACCTCATGGCCTGCTTACCAAGATATACCCCACTGCCGTTGTTCTTAGACGCGGTGTTCGAGATGAATAGACTGCCTAAGCAGCCATCTCCCTAAGCACCCTCGAGTTCAACAAGTGTAGGCATGGCAAGAGCCCACAAGAAACTGCCAATGTGGGTACTGTTAGTAAATAGGTGCCTAAAGACAATCTGCTTTGACAAAGGAACACCTTTTTCTATTTAGCATTTTATGATTTATGTATTTGAGCACATTTTATCTTTATCATATTTATGTCTCGCCTTTACATTAAGGTTAATATGCATTTAAAGATAAAAAAACCCTAGGAATAGAATAGGTGTTCACTTGAGGATCTATGATCGGGATCATGATCATGAGAACTTGAGAACACCAAATGTCTATTGCTTGAAACTTGTTCCTAGTCTTGAATCACCAAGAAAGGGCAATGATCTCAGTAAGACTAGTACGACATCGTCTACTTGTATAGAGATGCAAGGTAGGGACCTCATGGAATACAGACATGGTGATGCCTTAGCTGATGTCGTGGGTAGATTTGTTGGAGAATAGATAGCACCAAACAGACCCACTAAGAGACTCCACAAAAATTTGTAGGAAGTATCATTGGATATAAAAGTCTCTCAATATTTGGTAGTGGGAATCGTCCTATACTTGAGGATGTCATCGAGAACTGTGTCCTAGGGTCATACTTTGATTGTACTACTAAACCCGCCTGAGAATGGGGAGAACAATGTACTCTTGGGTATGACTTGAATGCATGAGTGTAGATGGACATGCCAAAAGGACTCACAGTCCCCTACAAGGGATTAGTCGTTCACAGGACTGGTAGGGCTTGGATGACTTCTAGTTGACTCAGAAATATATGCATAGTAAGTGATCATAAAGAGTCATGTTTCATTTTAGAGTCAATAGAAGAAGATTCCTAGTTCTGTGAAAAAGCTATATTTAGTCAACTAAGAGAGATGATACTCTATCTTTGGTCTCGACTAAATGTGAATGACGATGTGAGGGATGAAGTCAACACGGTATCCAAATTGAAAAAAAGGTAGATCACTTGGTCAACTCAATTAATTCTAGGCCCACAAAGCATTGCTAGTGTCTTATGTGGTCATTAGATAACTTGGGCCCATTAAAGGAATTTGATTAGTCCAAGGTTATTTATATCAGTAATTAATTGGGCCTAATGGGTCACACACAAAATTTATTCTTGATTAAAATGGCGCCATATATAGTTATCTAGTGGGAAATTAATTTCTCCATTAATAAGTCCAAATATGTTAGAAGACCAAACACGGTCTTAGGACATTTTGAATTTTAAATTTGAGATTTAAACTTGACTTTTGAATTCAAGAAATTAGATTATAAAAGATAATTTGGAGTTATCTAATATAAATATACGTCCAATAAGGATTGGATAAATAGAGGATAAAGAAAAGATTTGGATGAGATCTATCATCTTGAATTATTAATTCAAGAATTAATTAAAGATTTGAATGGGATCCATTATCTTGAATTAATTAAAGATTTGGATAAGATCCATTATCTTGAATTATTAATTCAAGAATTAATTAACGATTTGGATGAGATCCATTATCTTGAATTATTATTTCAAGAATTAATTAAATATTTGAATGGGATCTATTATCTTGAATTAATTAAAGATTTGGATAAGATCCATTATCTTAATTAATTGGATAATTCTAATTAGAAGGCCGTGTAAATATAAGACGAATTAGAGTCTTAAAATTAATAGCTAATCTTGGTGCAACAAGGGAAAAAGGCTGAATATAAGACATATTTTGAGTCTTAGGTTTTCACGGTATTCTTGAAAAACCTAGGAGTTTGGGATGACAATTTGAGATCTCCTTAGAGGCTAGGAATTTTGGCCAAGCACCAAGAAAGAAGAATCATCCAAAAGTAATCTAATCTTGTCCTACATCTAATCTCAAGAAACCCTACATTCTTTAGAGAAAGAAAACCCAAGAACGATGAATCCTTAACCTTGCATCGCCTAGCAAGCATCCAAGGAAAGAGAGGAATCAAAGAGAAGGAGTTCTCTGTTAGCTCCTCAGTTCTATTTTGATGATGACTAACCTTTGGAAAACAAAGATGTAAGCAAAATAATTTCAATTCAGCCAAAATGAGCTTTTATTAGAAAAATTAGTTTGCTGTCAAATTACCTCGAGTTCAAATTGCAACCTCGAGTCAATAAGTTGCTTCTATTACAAAATTCACATTTTGCCTCGAGTTTGTGAAAAGTTCGCCTTGATTTTCACTATAGACTCGAGGCAGTAAACATTGCCTCGAGGTAAACTCGTGACCGTTATATTTTGGAAAATAAATTTGACTCGAGGCAACTCATAATACCTCGAGCCATTGGTTTGTCTATCGTATGCCAAAAATGTTTCTCATTCACGATAGACTCGAGTCTGACTTTCTGCCTTGAGGTTGGGACCTAACTCGACCCATGTATTTTGCCTCGAGTCAAGTCTCTTATATATGGTTTAATGATTATCTGTCGTGGCCTCGAGTCAGGATTTTATGTGCCTCGAGTTTAGGGCTAGACTCGAACCTATGATTGATCTGCCTCGAGGTAGATGGTAATTTCAAATTTCACCATGTCCTGATCGATGCATTAACTCGAGGCGGAGATAAATTTACCTCAAGTCAAGCTTGTCTCTGTTTTTGAAAAATACCCAACTTCAATCTGAATATCTCTGAGTATCTTCTTTGGTTCTTCATATTATCTATCATTCTTTTCTTAATTACATTTAACTAGTTTGTTATTAAGTTACAGAGATTAGATTGCAAATTAAGACTGAATTTTGAATAAAGCAGTCCGACGTGTCAGAGAATTTAATGCACTTACCTGTTTCGAGACATTCTACCAACAGAGGGCAACAAAAATACGTTCAGGATTATTTCATTCTCTTTGCTGTGCTTCCAACAGTCACATTCAAAGGAATAAAAGAATGAAAGAATATTGGAACACATTGATGATTCTGCTTCTTCACACTCTAACGGCTATATACTAGAATCACAACGGATATTTGTTCAAGCTTCTCAACGGTCATAAATGTCATCATCTATAAATACTAGAAGCATTGAAATCTCTACCTACTGAAATACTGTGCATTCAAATCAAACTTATTGCAATTTACTATTTCATTAATATCTTCGAATATTCATTGTATTGTTCTTCAGTGTTCATTTATTATCTACTCGTGAGGAGTTGCTTTCAAACACATATTCCATTTTTAGTTTTAAATCTTAAGGTTGAGGAACCTTAAGTGTGGGTGTATGATTACAACTTGTAAGGGGGAGTGAGTCCTAGAGAGTTAGGATCATCTCGAGTACAGAGTGTGTAATTGTAACCATTTGTGATTAGTGAAATACCCAAAGAATTTGGGGATTGGATGTAGGTTAAAGTGTTAGACCGAACCAGTATAAATTGCATGTGTCAATTTCCTTTCTTTGTTCTGCAATACTTAAGTTGAGTCTGTGTCCTTAAGAAAAATATTTGAGATAACCTATTCACCTCCCTCTAGCTGATATTCCTACCTTTCATTTGGTATCAGAGCCTGGTTATCTACTTGAGGATTAACATCCTAGATAAAAAGATCCAATGGAAGGAATATTTCCTGATGGAGCTTCGATCAACAGACCGCTCGATTTCAATGGAGAACACTACTCTTTCTGGAAAGCCAAATTCAAAGTTTTTGTTATGGCTACCGAATATGGTCTATGGAGAGTGTTCGAAGTTGGAAACTATGCTCCAACTATTCTTGAAAATGGACTGAGAGTTCCAAAGCCTGAAGAGAACTATGATGAGAATGACAGGAGAAAAGTCACACACAATAGTAAAGCTATCCTCATGTTGCAAAGTGCTTTAAGTCAACAAGAGTATTTTTGTATTTGCACATTGCCTTCTGCTAAAGCTATGTGGGATGCATTGGAAATAGTTCATGAAGGAACAACCGGAGTCAAGGAGAATAGAGTCAATACTCTCATGACTGAGTATAATCTTATTCGTATGAAGTCTGGGGAATCCATTATCGACTTCCATTTGAGATTCACTCATCTGATTAATCAACTTGCAACATTGGGCAAAATCTATGAACAGCCTATTCAAGTGAGGAAGATTCTCAATATCCTCAGTAAGGAATGAGAAGCTAAAGTTACAGCCATTGAAGAAGCTCGTGGAGAATCGATGAGTTTTGTAGCCACTTTGTTTGGCAGTTTGTTTGAATATGAAACAAAAATCAAGTTTAGAAAAGGAGTTGATGAGATCAGTGGCAAAAACAAGGGAATTTCCCTCAAAGCTGCCAAAGAAGCAAATGAATCAGATGTTGATGAAGAAGATGAAGATGAATAGTTGGGCATGATGGTTCGTAGATTCAAGAAGTTCTACAAGAAGGATCAAGGATACAAGAAGTTTAACAAGGGTAGCTCCAACAAGACGAAAAAGCCAATCATCTGCTACGAATGCGAGAAGCCTGGCCACATCAAGTCAGAATGCCCCTAGTTGAAGAACAAAGATAGGGAGAAGAAAAAATTCAACAATTTCAAGAAGAAAGCTTATGTGTCAGCTATATGGGGAGACAACTCGTCCGACGAAGATGAAGTTGAAGATGAGGAAAGAGCCAACATATGTCTCGTGGCTCAAGAAGAGGAGTAGACTGAAAATGTCAATGAGGTATATGATTCGCAACCGACTTACGATGAATTATTTGTTGAGCACAATCTTGTACAATTTGAATTTGAAAAACTTTCTGAGAAGTACATTTTAGAATCCGTACACGCAGCGGAATTAAGAACTTACGAATCCCATCGGAGGATCCATCAACGACGTTTAAATCAAGGTTAAAAGAATTCGAATCGTACCTATGCGAAGGGTTCAACGTTTCGTTCAACTCGGCCTGGTGTGCATCTCGAATGTCGTGCGTCTCGACCATCGTACGTCTCAAACATGGTTCCATCTCGTTCGATCAAACAAGAGCTGACTTTGAGAGCACTATGCCGAACTATTTGGACTGGTGGGCTACCTTCTCGATCAGCAGAAGCCGACTCTTCAAATCGCCTTCCTCTACTGGTATCCACACGAATAACCTCGAACACAGACGGCAGCGTGCTAGTGCCTTCAGTATTCTCGCGTCTCTCTATTTTCTCTCTAGGGTTTCTTGTGGCTTTCTAATACGCTTGACAAAAGTCCCGTAGGTTTTTCTCAACTCGGTAGGTGTATTATATTCAAAATTAATCCTCATTAATTTTGAAATTCGAATTTTCAATCTGGATTAAAAAATATATTAATTAAATCTATTGATAGATCTAATCTAATCTATTTATTTAATCCAAATTGTAAGCCTTCTGATTTAATTTATCTCTATAAATTAAATCCGAGAAATGATATCTATCTATTTAATTAAATCTGAGATACTATATCACAATCTAAATTAAATAAAGTATATGATATCTTTATTCAAAAATTAAATCTGAGATACAATATCTCTATTTGTTTTAGATATTTAATTTATCAAATAAATTAAATACAAATAAATGTTATATAATAATATTATAATCTTTATTAATTAATATTATTATATTAATTTTGAATTTAATATATGTGTGTGTGTGTGTGTGTGTATTCATCCTAGAGTAAATACATTATACAATTAAATCTTAGACATATCTAAGATTCAATGAATCTGGACACTTTTGCTATTGTTGGGCTATTCTTGTGTGCGACCCTGCATGCCCACATGAGATTGGCAGCAGGCCAATACTGTACCAGCCTACAAGTTGCAAGCGGCCTCTAGCAAGACATTGCGACTACCCAATTCATATGGGGATCGATGATACGCTACAACCTATCATACAACCATGTCACGTCCCCTTTGTCATGCGATAATTTGGTCAACGATGAGGAATGGATAATGTCAACTTCCTGTTCTTGACCATTACTTTCTCGATTCTTGAGTAGTCTAACAATTGAAATGGAAACTCCTTTCCATCGTAGTATGGCCACACATTTCTCAGACTTACTCATTGAGGGGCCCAGTATTATCTCTCTACAAATGTGATGGAAAAATTCATCTTGACCATTGACATTCCTTTGCATGAAAACCACTGATCCCGATCCAAGCCTTTATTATCACCCGGTCAAAGGTGACTTTTGACTAGGTCAAAGACCAGCGACTTATCATGTAGGAATCCATGATGATCTCAGGTCAAAGGGCGTTGTAACGTAGTTATACATGAGAAAAGCTTATGACTTATTCCATGCAGCTTTCTCATAGTGGGTCAGTCTAGAACCTTGTACTCTTACAAGTGCCTATGACTTTGACTTGTATCTCCATACTCATCAAAGTCATACTGGTCTTATTTAATCTTCGCTCCCGCAGAGATGACCGACCAGGGACATTTAGGATAATCTATAAGATATATCCAAGGATCAGTTATCACTATAAACATGCAAATGAAATGATAACTAAAGGATAATACTTTAAATAACATAAATGTCTAAAGTACAATTACTTGCCCCTAGGGCATAATTTCCAACAGACTCCCACTTGCACTAGGTGCAATCATTAATTACTCTAATTCTCATTGTCCTAACATGACGCTCATGTTTTGCTTGTGCAAGCGGCTTAGTAAGAGGATCAGCAACATTGTCTTCTCTTGGTACTTTGCATACTTTTATATCACCTCTATCATTTATAAGAACCGGCTGAACCCAAGAGGGGGTGAATTGGGTGAAGTATAAAAACTTAGGAACTTTAAAAATCATTTTGCAACTTAGTAAAACCAATTTGTATGACAATAAAGAGTTATAAAGCTATAGACAGTCATTCAAATATATATGCTGGAAATATAGGAGATTAAAGAAGAGAATATGCAAACTGAGATTTATACTGGTTCGGCCCAATCCTTGACCTACATCCAGTCCCCAAGTTCCACTTGAGATTTTTAATCCACTATCCTCTTGTTTAATCCGGGCACAAGAGAAGCCTTTACAAACCCACAAGTTTACCCAGGAACTTGTGAAGCCAAATCTCTCACCGAGATACTCCCCCTTACACAATGTAAGGTTACAATCTGTTTCCCTCTCAAGATTACCCAATCTTGAGTAACTCTCAAATAAAATGATTACAATGAATCTTCTCTCTCAGAAGGGAATGAATAAACACTGAAGTACAAATCATTTCACTCTCTATGATGAACTATATAAGCATTGAGAACAAACTGTGTATAAGAAAAACGTTGGATTCAAAAATTTTGCATTTTGATAGTGTAAGCTGTTGTCCCTCGTTTTTCTTCATCTTGAATGTGTTTCTACTTATAGATGAAGATCATTAGAATGTAGAGAATATGACCGTTTTGAATAGTAGCTGTTGGAGATCAGTTGGAACTAGCTGTTAGAATTTTTGCACATCTTTTGATGTTCTGATACAAATATGAGATTTTGAGATTTGCTTCTAATCCTTCATTTTAATCATCTGAAACTCCCTAACAAATTGATTAGACATAGTTAATAATAGTAATGAGTAATGATATGAAGTATCTAGATCATACATGAAGATTTTGCAAATTCGAGAAAATTGATTTTCAAACAGAGTGCTGAAAACTGGAGTTTCCAAATGAAAACTGGAGTTTGTAACTGTTCACTCAAGTGCAAACTCGAGTTTTGAAACACAAACTCGAGTTTTGAACTTTTGTGATGATTTTTTTTTTTTTTTTAAGTTCAAACGTTTAAAACTGGAGTTTTCTCAAGTTCAAAATGTTGATAGCTCTCTGTCTTGTCAAAACTGAAGTTTTGAAAACAAAACTGGAGTTTTCATAAGTTCAAAAAAATGTGAAGCTCTCTGTTTGATGGAAACTCGAGTTTCCAACTTAATGACTCAAGTTTCGGTTTTCCCAAAACCATATCTTGCTCTCTGTCCCCGATAAACTCGAGTTTGGTTTCCAAAACTCGAGTTTGCTCCATTTGATAGCAAACTTTGCAACATCTTGAACCGACTGTCAACTTTAAAGAGCCATATCTCCCTGTTCTAAACTCCGTTGTGGTTGGTTAGAGTCTTGATGGAAAGCCCTTTGAGTCTACTTTCAAATTCCATATATTTCAGCTCAATTGGATTTGTAGTTTTTGAGATACACTCAAAACTTTGAAGCTTGGTCTGCTGTGTGGAGTGAATTTCACTTTCAACTTCTACAATTCATATCTCCTTCATCTGAACTCCTTTTGGCTTAATTTTTATATCAAACTGACGCATTGGGAGTCGAGTTTCATATTCCATTGGCTTCACCTCAATCCTATCTCTATTTTAGGAGATATCATCGAATTACCAGACATCGCCCGAGTGAAACGTGAAAGAGAGTTGAACAGAGTTGCTGAAGACTGTTGTAAACTCAAGTTTTCCTTGTCCAGAGACACCAGAGATGCTGAAGACATTACAAACTCAAGTCATCAGTTAGTGATTATCTCGAGTTTTGAGTTCCAAACTCAAGTTTTGTGTCCTAAACTCGAGTTTTCTCATACCAGAGGAGCAAACCATTGTAGCGAAGTAGGAAACTCAAGTTTTCAGATCTGAACTCGAGTTTTCTCATCCTGGAACTGATTTTTTGCTAGTTTTAACTCCGAATTGAGTCATTCCAACTTCCATATGATCTTGGAGACTTCTAGCATCAATATAAGAACTTGAATAATGATATTCCACTACATGTGCAAGTTCTTCTTTCTTCAATTTCTTCTCTCCTTCTAGATTATCCCCCAAAATCATTTGATAACTTCTCGCTTCCTTGAGATTATGATATTCTCATTATATTGTGCAAGAACTTCTTTCTTCAATCTATTTTCTTGATCATTCTCCACATTTCAATTCTTCTTCTCTTCTCTTCTCTTCTTCTCTTGATCATTTTCCACAATTTAATTCTTCAATATCTCATCTTCTTCTTGAACTTGGCATTCTCTCCAGTTTCTTCTTTCTAAAATCTCTTATCTCCTTCTTGAACTATTATTCAACTTGGATTAATCTACATTAAATATAGTAGTTAGTTAATGTAGGAGATAAATATATCATGCAAGCTTTTTGCTTTTAAGAATGACATCTATATAAGACATCAACAAAACTAATCATATCCAACATCATTGATTTCTCTGATAAGATGAAATCGTCTGAGTACGTGCTTGGCCCTTTGATGTGACCCGGACTCCTTGGTCTGCATAATAGCGCCGCTATTGTCACAGAGCAAATCTATTGGATTTGAGATGATTGGAACCACCCCTAGTTCAGTCATGAACTTTCTGTTAGTTCTCTATGTGTTTTGATGATTAATAACAATTGTAAACAAGTATGAATGTTTTAATAAGACAAAAGAGTCAAAAACATTCTGTCATCGCCAAACTCGAGCCTAACTAGGCAAGCTCGAGTTTGCTGCAAACAGAGAGCACATCAGGCTATTTCAAGATGACAAACTCGAGTCCGAATAAATAAACTCGAGCCTAAACTCCCATGGTATAGTAATAAAAAGTTTACAAATAAGTAAACTCGAGCCCGTATAGACAAGCTCGAGTTTGCCTCTGTGGAACATTTTCCAATTGAAAACCATCTCTTTAAACTTCGAGTCTATATTTTTGTGTAGAGTTTGCTTATTCCTATGGTCAGTAAATTGATGAACACTCGAGCCCAAATATATGGACTCGAGCCTAATACTTTTGTAGAGTTTACTCTATGGTTTGACAAACGAAGAAGAGTTTACAAAACTAGTAAACTCGAGCCTGTTATTACAAGCTCGAGTTTTCCCCTGGCAGAGAGCTCCCAAGGTTTCCTTCATTCACAAACTCCAGAGTTTAAGTTCAAACCTCCAGTTCACTCCGATAAGCCCTGAAATAAATAAAGTCGAACTCGAGCACGAGATTATGAACTCGAGCCCTTCATTGAAAGAGAGTAAAGCAAATACACAAACTCCGAGTTCCTATTTGTGCTCAACCCACTCTTTCGAATGACCAAATCTCTTAGGCATGAATAGTGTTAAACTCGAGCCTAAACACTAATGGACTCGAGCCTGCCTGGTTTGTGAAATATTATCTCGGGTGCTCGCACGATAAAAAGCTCAGTGATGATTCGAACTCGAGCCTACCTTTGTGAACTCGTGTTTACATGTTGAGACGATTTACAAACTCCGAGTTTACATCAAAACTCCAAAGTTTGCTCCTCACGAAGATAAACCAGATACTCAAAGTGCCTTACGAACTCGAGCCCGACTTGGCAAACTCGAGTTTAAAGCGACAGAAATATGATCGTTCTTGGTTTCATCCCGATTAGTTTGAACTACAAACTTACCAATTTTATGCGAGTTAATTACATTCATTTAGAGAATTCATATGTATATTTAACCACTCTAAATTCAGAATGTTTCGTGTATTAATTGGATCAAACAAGGCATTGAATACACGCAACGAATCGAAAAGATTTCACGCGTCGGAATTCAATCACCAAATTCAGAACCCAACGGCTATAATCATCATCAAGCTGAATTTCAAATGAAGAACATGCCGAATTGAGAAGTAATAATCACATAGCAATTCACCACTATATAAGGAGCAGATTACAAACTTCGGAAGACACGACAAATTAAGCAGAAACGAAAAGCAAGCTCAAGAGTTACATATACATTCAGTTTTCTTTCTGTATTGTATTTGATATACAAAGAGCCTCGGTGTTTATCAATATCTTCTCGTGAGAGAGCTGTTATACAAACTATTCATCCATTGTAATAATCTTAAGTCAAGGGGACTTGGAGATTGGGATTTGATTACAACTTGTAAGGGGAGTGTATCCTAGATAGAGGATAATCCTTGAGTACGAGTGTGTATCGATTTGAGTGATAGTAGAAAAACCCGGAGAATCTGGGACCGGACGTAGGTCAAGAGTTTGGACCGAACGGGATAAACTTTCGTGTATAGCTATTCTTCCCAATCTTTTTACGTTCACTTGACTTAGGTGCAAAGTTATTTTAAAAGGTTTTAAAATCCCCAATTCACCCCCTTGGTGATTTCCTTCGTTTTCGGTTGGTATCGAGCAAGGTTGTCTATTTGAAGGATTAACATCCTAGACAAAAAGATCCAATGGAAGGAATTCTACCCGATGGAGCCTCAATCAACAGACCCCCAGTTTCAATGGAGAACACTACTCATTCTGGAAGGCTAAGTTTAGGGTCTATGTAATGGCCTCTGAGTTTGGTTTATGGAGGGTCTTTGAGAAAGGAAACTATGTTCCTTCCTCAATTATAGCTGAAGTATGCATTTCTGGAGGTGAATGAGCAGTTGCCAGTCATTGTGGCAAACAATCTTTTGCCTGATCAAGAAGAGAAGTTGTCAAGCTTATTGAGGGCGAACAAGAAAGCCATTGGGTGGACATTAGCTGACATAGTTGGCATTAACCCTTCTATGTGCATGCATCAGATTCTTTTGGAAGAGGAATCTAAGCCAGTGAGGCAACCCCAGAGACCTCTTAACCCTCTTATCCTGGATGTGGTGAAGAAGGAGGTCACTAAGCTTTTACAAGATGGTATCATCTATCCCATTTCTCATAGCCAGTGGGTTAGCCCGGTCCAGGTGGTTCCCAAGAAGTCTGGAGTTACTGTGGTTTCCAATCAGAAGAATGAGCTCATTCCTACTCGAGTTCAGAATAGTTGGAGAGTTTGCATCGATTATAGGAGACTCAACCAAGCCCTCGCAAGGATCATTACCCTTTACCTGTCATTGATCAGATGTTAGAGCAATTGGCTGGTAAGTCACATTACTGCCTCCTGGATGGCTACTCTGGATACTTCCAGATCCATATTGCTCCTGAGGATCAGGAGAAGACGACCTTCACATGCCCCTTTGGGACATATGCTTACCAGAGGATGCCTTTTGGCCTCTGCAATGCACCTGGCACCTTTTAGCGTTGTATAGTAAGTATTTTCTCTGAGCTTCTAGAGGACTGCATGGAGGTTTTTATGGATGATTTCACTGTATATGGGTCTGATTTTGATGCATGCTTAGCTAATTTGTCTAAAGTCTTGCATAGGTGCATTGAATCTAATCTTGTGCTGAATTATGAAAAGTGTCACTTTATGGTTGAGTCAGGTATAGTCTTGGGACACTTAGTGTCCAAGAAAGGGATTGAGGTGGACCCTGCTAAGATAGATGTAATTACTGCTTTGCCTTACCCCGCTTCTATGCGGGGAGTTCACTCTTTTCTTGGTCATGCAGGTTTCTATCGACGTTTCATTCGAGATTTCAGCAAGGCTGCTCGACCTTTGTCCAACCTTCTGCATAAGGTGTAATATCCTGAATTCTGGGCCTAGAGACTTGAGAATAAGCCTGTATCAGGCATACAAATAGACCCTGTTCAGGAAGTGTGATATGAAATTTGGAAATAAAACATTGATATCCCATGAGTATTTTAACCAAGAGCTCAAGGCTGTAGAAGTAAATTGACAATACAGAAGGGCACAAAGACACTTGTACAGTGTTAATCGGTTGGTAAAAATATCATGTAGCTATGTCCTAAGGTTTGGGACAATTAGATGAGCATAAATATGCTAAAATAAATATGCACATGACATTTCCTGGACAGATGAAGATCCCCTGCGTTTTTGAAGAGGAAAAGTCAGTGTAATGATTACATTGGTACACGTGTCACTGCAGGTTTGGAAAGCAAAAAGTATGTAATGATTACAGGGGTAGAAAATTCAAATCCTTGCCCCTTAAGAATTGAATTTCGTCCACCCAGGAGAAAGAAATAAAAATCAGATGATTTTATCCATACTCAGGTCCAAACACAAAATGCGAGTCCCACAGGTTGTTAACCGGTAGAAAGGGGACCGATAAGGACCAGTTAGGGCCTTCTTTCGGACTGAATAAGATGAATGTGGGGCCATATTGGGAAGTCAAGGAGATTCCATATATGTATGCCCATTCAGGAGAAAATATCTGAAAAGTTGAAGAAAAGTACAAAAGAAAGTACCATGATGACCAGCAGGGCCCAGCGTGGACTGGTGGAAGGAAATTGGACCGGATAAAGTGGAAAAGACAGGGGAAAAGTAAGGGAACAGATTTGGTGGGCCTAAAGTGATTTCACCTATCCCCCATAATGATTAAAAACGTGCTAGAAGGGAGAGAAAAGAAGAATCAGTCAAAAAGTCAAGCTGCGGGTCCATCTTTTCAGACAAAAAGGGCAAAATGGGAATAATTGTACAGAAAATAATTGGAGCAGGTATGTGGGCCCTAAATGGTGCCACATATGTCCCTTTTGGGCTGGTAAAAGTACATGGAAAAATTCATAAATAATTAGTAAGTTTCGGGCCACAATTGTAATTTACGAAAGTTTCGGGCCAAAACAGGTAATTTGCCCCAAAAGCATATACAAATATGCTCTCTTTTAAGGGAATTTTGCCACATGTTACACCCCTAGAGACCCCTGGAATTCTCTAGAATTTCTTGGGAATTAAGCCAAGAGGCCAGATGAATTTACTAATTACTGGATAGGAATTAACCATAGTTATTCTGGACTGCTTAGATTCTTTTATAATTATTAAAAACCCAAAACTCTCTCTCTCTCTCTCTCTTGGCCATGGGAGCACGAAATTTCCAGAGGATAGGGAGAGAGAGATCTGCAAAAACTCCATAGCCAAGACCAAGCTCCAAGCTCCAAGGATCATCAACCGAACTTTCGATTCAGGTAAACACCGAAAACCCGAACCTTTGAACTTGAACTTATGATTTTCGTTCAAGGGGTTAGGGCATGGTGTTGTAATCTGATTTTGGGGTTTTTGATGATCTCAAAGTGTTTGAAACGTGATTTTGTATGGGGATAAGATGCTAGAATAAGCTT
The DNA here is from genome assembly GCA_025563575.1 of Acacia pycnantha. NCBI lineage: Eukaryota > Viridiplantae > Streptophyta > Magnoliopsida > Fabales > Fabaceae > Acacia > Acacia pycnantha. The sequence goes on along the minus strand of JAMWYP010000194.1, from coordinate 130,972 downwards.
GTTTGTTGATTCTGAAATTTCTAGCAGTGATGCTTCAACTCGGTCTTAAAAATAGTAAATGAACTTTGTTTAATCTTATATTTTCCAGGGAGAAATTATACATCTTAAGGTTCACCATGATGTATAATTTTGTGTTATATGGAGTTTTCTACTATGAGATAAAAATTGTTAAAGTTGAACCAAGAAGCAACCAGGCGAATCTGGACCAGGGGATGATAAATGGGGTACAAGACAACATAAGTGTACTATTGACCTCTAGAAATATTTTTCCTAAACAATAGACATGTTAATGGTTCATATGGCACTGATTTAGTGCAAATATTATTATTTTGGAATTTATTAAAAATCTGTGAATCTGGGCCAAAATCAAAGAATTTTCTAGAACAGTTGTAAAGGGGCTCTGATTTTGTGATTAATGTAAGGGTATTTTTGGAAATACTAAAAATAAGGTATTTTGGTGTTATTTAGGGCAAGGGAATAATTGGAAAAGTGACCAGGCACAATAAAATAATATGGCGGTACACACCCCCACCAGGTAGTAACCGCTTTACTCAGATATCTTTATGTGTTTTGTATTATGTTTGTGTTTGCCATGTGTGTTTTTGTATATGTTTTGTCAAATATGCATACAGAGTTATGTGATTCCTAGCACTGAGGATGATTGGTTTGAGGCCGGCCTTGATTGGTGGCTGTACGAGTCGATAGGTCTGGGACTGTCCTGGTGTAGACAGCTTTACGGGTCGTGACTCCGGTAAGTCCGGGGCTTGCCTTGGTAAGGCAACCTAATGGCACGTGGTAGTCGATGTTGTGTATATTCTGTTTGCATATCTGGTATGATCTTGGCATGTTATCTGTATTTTATCTGGCATGGTAACTTACATACTCCTTACACATAAAGTATTTGAGGATTGACGGTTTCTCTGGGGGCCATTATTGGACTCCAGAAGCTTCTGTTGTTACAAGGAGTCGTGCCTGAAGATTGAAGAGCCTTTTTGGAAAGGTAGAGCATTACGGTGCAGTTGAAGAATAGGGAATGCCCTATTATACTTTGTACTTATATTTTGAGGATAACTGTATGTATTTTTGGTATTCACTTTGCGATGACTGTACCTTTAACCCTTCGGGGACTTTTATTTTCTGTTTATTTTACTTTTACCAGTATAGTAGTTTGTCCAAACCAGTTAAATGCTCTGTTGCGCTCACTCTGATACAAGTGAAATGGACCTATAATGAAGGAAAGGTAACTAAGTAAAGGAATCCCACTAACCCGCCACCCGAAAAGGCGAGGCCGGTAGGGGTGTAACATAAGGACACTGACATTCTATTTGATGAGGAATGCAAGGCGGCCTTCGATCACTTGAAGCGTTGCCTGACCATAGCCCCAGTGATCCAGCCCCCTAATTGGTACCTCGCTTTCGAGTTGATGTGCGATGCTTCCAACTATGCGGTTGGTGCTATCTTGGCACAACGGGTTGATAGAGCTTCCCATGTCATTGCATATGCTTCCAGGACTTTGGATTCTGCTCAGTCTAATTACACTACCACTAAAAAGGAGTTGTTGGCTATTGTATTTGCTTTTGATAAGTTTAGGTCATATCTGCTAGTTAGTAGAGTAATTGTTTTCTCTGACCATGCTGCTTTAAAGTTCCTGTTGAAAAAGGCAGATGCTAAGCCACGACTCATTCAGTGGATGTTATTGCTCCAAGAATTTGATGTAGAGATTCGAGACAGAAGTGGAGCACAAAACTGGGTAGCTGACCACTTGAGTCGCATTATGCATTCTCCCTCTCATCCCTCTTCTATTCTGGATGATTTCCCTCATGAGCAGCTTCTACAGCTGCAAGGTAAGATCCCATGGTATGCTGATCTAGTTAACTACTTGGTAGCTGGTGTTTTTCCAGTAGACTCCAATAGGGCCCAAACCCTAAAATTGAAAAGTGAGTCTAAATATTATGTTTAGGATGACCCTTATCTGTGGAAGTTTTGTAGTGACCAGGTAGTTAGGAGATGTGTGCCTGACCATGAATTTCACTCCATATTGCATTTTTCTCATGCTTCTACTTGTGGTGGTCACTTTGGACCCCAAAGACCTGTTAGGAAAGTGTTAGAATGTGGTTTATTTTGGCCTTCCCTGTTTCATGATGCCCATTTGTTTTGCAAGTCATGTGATAACTGTCAGAGGGCAGGAAGTATTTCTCGTAGGCATGAGATGCCCCAGAACCCTATATTGTTTTGTGAGATCTTTGATGTTTGGGGTATTGATTTTATGGGTCCATTTCGTGCTTCAAATGGTTATACTTACGTACTATTGGCTGTTGATTATGTCTCGAAATGGGTTGAGGCGAAAGCCACCTGGACTAATGATTCTTCTGTGGTAGTGGACTTTGTTCGGTCTAACATTTTCTGTAGCTTTGGTATTCCTAGAGCTATTATCAGTGACCAGGGTTCCCATTTTTGCAATCGAAGCATGGGTGCCTTGTTACACAAGTATGGAGTGCTAGACAATGTTTCCACAGCATACCATCCTCATACCAACGGTCAGGCTGAAGTCTCAAATAGAGAGATTAAGCAAATCCTTCAGAAGACTGTTAACTCTACCCAAAAATATTGGAGTAAGCAACTAGATGATGCTTTATGGGCATATCGCACCGCCTACAAGACTCTGATTGGGATGTCCCCCTATCAGATTGTCTTTGGTAAGGCATGTCATCTTCCGGTTGAGTTGGAACATCAAGCCTATTGGGCCATTAAGCAGTGTAACAAGGATTTGACTAAGTCTGGGATGGAACGAAAGCTGCAGTTGCAAGAGTTAGATGAGCTTAGATTGGATGCCTATGAGAGTTCAAGGTTGTACAAGGACGCCTGGTAAGTTTCGATCTAAATGGGATAGCCCTTTTGTGATCACTAACATATTTCCATTTGGTGCTGTTGAGCTATGTGATCCACCCACAGGATGAATTTTTAAGGTAAATTGGCATCGCCTCGAGCAATTTCATGAGGGATCCCAACAGCAGCATAAAGAAGAAGAGAATCTCCTCATTGATGCCACCTATCCTCCATAAACCCCTTGGGGAGTATTCTTCCTTATTCTCTCTCTTTCTTTTATTTGTTTTCATTTTTTTCTTTCACTTTGCTTTTTGAAAATAAACACAGTCTCTCTTTCTATGATTGCTACATATTATGAATTTGGACATTTTGGTTTTAATGGATCATTATGTTGGGTCTACAATTCTTGACTCTTCGATTACATGTCTATGTGGTTGATTTGGTGATGTTGATTGCTTAAGTTGGTATTGACCTTGTGAAGTTTTGGGCCTGCGTGAATGGAATTCATCTTTTACCATTCTTTCTTTCATGTGTGCATCTGCTCATGATTTGTGTTCTCTAGAACTTACTCCTTTTCTTTTTGAAACTACATTTTTCACTTACGTGTATGAATATGATGGAAGCTTGTTTTCTTTCTTTTAATTTCCCCACTTTGGCCAAATAGCTTTCCCTTGTATTATGTTTCCTTTGTTCGCCTCTTTGTGCCGTTTTGACTCATTCTTTTCTAAACCACATTACAAGCCTAAGCGTAAAATCATTTTATTCCGCACCTTGGAAATTTATTGAGCATTGGTTTCACCTAGGTTTTGTGTTTAAGTGTGGGGGTTGCTCAGGAGTGCAACAGTTTAAGTGTGGGGGGAGATATTTGATTTTGTCATTGTGATTATAAAGAAAGAAAATAAAAAAAATCATTGTGATTATAAAGAAGAAAGGAAAGAAAAAAAAAAGAAGAAAAGAAAAAAAAAGAAAAAGAAAAGAAAATACACAGAAAGAAATGAGATATATAAGAAAAAAAAATCATACATAGAGAATGATTGTGGTAATCAGAGCTCTTTTTAATTTCTTTGGTGCTTAGCCTCTCATTTCATACTATCACCAACCTTCACCTTAACCCCATTACAACCTTTAATAATAAGCTCTTTTGATTTGTGCATGCATGTGTTATGAGTAGTGGAGACGTAGAAATTGAGCAAGCTTATGGTAGAACCATTTTCTTGAGTATAATTTGAATGATACACTTATTTACCACACTTGAGAGATTGATTGATTGAGGGCATCCTTTGAGAGACCATCTTTTGTGATTAGCATCATTGATTGAGATTACCATGAATTTTAATTTGAGATTAAAGGATTTTGGTCTTGATTGATTGGTCTGTTGAAGCTTTGTGTTGATTGGTCAATTTTTGCATTGTTAGCAATTGTTAGAAAAGAAGAGTTTTTCCTTTTAGTCTTTTTCTTTGAATTTTGCTCAAGAGTGCAAAAGGATAAGTGTGGGGGAATTCGATAATTGAATATTTCATACACTTCTTTTTATATATTGATTAACAATTTAGGACTCTTTAGTTAATAAATAATGGCTTTTATACTTATTTGGGCTTTGGGCCTTTAATTAGCTTTTAGCCATATTTAATGATAAATTTCCAGTTTTACATTGCTTCACTATTTTTACCATAACTCTTGAATCAGACATTGGATTTGCCTCATTCTTGTTTTATATTTTAGATGATTCAAAGAGCTACAATTGTTATGAAGACATAAAGGGAAAATTCGGAAAAGAGGGCGGTCTATTTTGGAGTCGAAGTCATATGTATATTTCTGGATTTTAATTTGGGCTCGAATTTTGTAATTAAAGCCCATTTTTATGTTATTTCTGTTTGGGCTTGAATTGTGGGTTGGAACCCCATTTCATTTTTCCATTTTATGTTAAGTTAGGCAACAGCCACAAACACATATATCATTCATTTTTTTATTATTTTCAGATTGAAATAGAAGTTTTGAAATTCTCTCAACTGTTTTCAAGATTTCTTCGTGTTCTTCGTGTTCATGATGAACTTCTTCATTTATGTTCGATTTATGTTGTGCATAGCTATGATAGGCTAAGCTTCGGTGATTAGCCACGGATTGAGGATTCCACTATCCAGAGGACTCGTTCTTAAACGGTAACAAACTCGTTTCTGTTTTGTAATTTCGTATTCGATTTACTTTCAGATTGGGTGTTAGATTTAACGCCTAGATTGAGATTTCCCAAGGATTCAGTTCGAACTAGGTTTAAGTGCTTGTTGTGTGATCGCACAGTGACATGCCACTGTTTGGATAAACGCTAGGCGATCGTCTAGTTGAGGGATTTTCTGGATGAATGCAGAGATTTCGGTTCATCCAGAATCAATCGCGAGTTCGTTTCAAAATCTGTTTTCGTCCGAGGAAGGAAAGTGGTGGAATTCGAAATCCTGGGTTGATCTTCTGTTTAATCTGTGTTTCATCTCGTTTTTTTTCTATTATTTCGTTTTTAATCTGTTTGAACCAAAAACCCCCCATTTTTACTGTTCTGTTTCGCTGTTAGTGATTTAAACCCACTGAATTCGTTGGGAAAAACGATCCAGGTTTCCATTATACTGCAAAATTATATTGATCCTGGTTATTTTGGGAGATCACGACAAATCTCTGTCAATGATCAGTCAAATGAACTAGTAAGGTCACTTAACTTTCCTCCTGTAGCTATGCCACCTACACATAGAGCCTTGTGGTACATCTACTCAAGGAACTTTGTGCAGAAGGGCAAAAACTGTACTCATTTCACTCAGCGTGATTATTCCCTATTTGTATCTTTTGTGGCCAAAGTCCCCCACAACCTTGGTCATTGGATTTTTAGTGAAATGAAGAAGTATGTCTAACACTCCAAGAAAACTTCCCCCTTACCATTTCCTAGCTTAGTCTCCATTATTCTTTTTCATGAAAAGATTTGGTATTTGGAGAAAGATGAGGTAGCTAGAAAACTTGAGGAATTTGGACAACATATTCTTAATCTCATGAAAATCAGTTTCAAGGAAGGATTTGGTCAATCAAGAGCACCTGGTCCATCTAGATCCAGAGTTTCTAGACATAGAGCTCCAAAGTCACAACCAGAACCTGGCTCAGAACTGACCTCTCCACCTACGCCTTTCTTCTTGGAGCCCAGGTTAAAGCCATTGTTGAAAAGGCCATAGCTGATAGCTTGGATCCTCTGCATATCTCCTTGGCTGCCCAAAATTCTCTCTCAGTGTAATTGGAATTTGAAATTGGGAAGCTAGTGCAAGAGGTGGCTAAGATGCAAGGTGCACGAGAGGACTTAAAGGAAGAGGTTGACAATTTTAATGGACATGTGGATGATCATGGAGCTAGCATCAATCGCATACATGAAACTCTTCGGATTCTATCCAATAAAGTGGATAAGATTCTTCAGTCTCAACCTAGTGCTTCTGGTTCTGACCTTCCTTCTGCTGCCCCCAAGTTTTCACCTCCTATTTCTCCATCACCTTCTTTTGGTTTCACCACTACACCTGTTTTCTCCACTCACATCCTTGCTTCTCCACCTTTTTCTGCTCCTGCCACAATCCCTGTCCCTCCATCTCACACCTCTATTATGAAGATCACTTATTCTGGTTCTTCTACAACTTAGTTTTTTGGTGAAGACGAGCTTGATACCTCCATTTCTATTCCTTCTTCTCTCTCTATTGTTCCATACTCCTCTATTCCTTTTCCCAACCCCACTCATCCGTTTACATCTTATTTCCAGAAACCATCTCTATGATTCCCCACTTTTTGATGAATGCCAAAGGGGGAGAGGAATCTGTGAAGTCTAAAGTGAAGAAGCCAAGAAATGAAGAATGAAGAAGCTTTTGTTTCTATCTATTTTGTTATCATTTGAATTTTTACATTTCATATGTAGCCTGATATTGGATTTTGTTTAAGTAATTCTGTTTTCTGGTTCAGCTCTTGCATGTATGACATTGACATGATTGAATATGATTGCTAAGCTTTTGCTACACATGAATATATAAATATTCTCTTTCTGTTGTCTTAGGTTTTTGGTCAAATTTCAAATTTTACAAACCTTTGGCTTCTCATTTCTCAAAAGTTGTCATCATCAAAAAAGGGGAGAATGTTAGCTCCTCAGTTCTGTTTTGATAATGACTAACCTTTGGAAAACAAAGATGTAAGCAAAATAATTTGAATTCAGTCAAAATGAGCTTTTATCAGAAAAATTAGTTTGCTGTCAAATTACCTCGAGTTCAAATTGGAACCTCGAGTCAATAAGTTGCTTCTGTTACAAAATCCACATTTCGCCTCGAGTTTGTGAAAAGTTCGCCTCGAGTTTCAGTATAGACTCGAGGCAGTAAACATTTCCTGGAGGTAAACTCGTGACCGTTATATTTTGGAAAATAAATTTGACTCGAGGCAACTCATAATACCTCTAGCCATTGGTCTGTCTATCGTATGCCAAAAATGTTTATCATTCACGATAGACTCGAGTCTGACTTTCTGCCTCGAGGTTGGGACCTAACTCGACCCATGTATTTTGCCTCGAGTCAAGTCTCTTATATATGGTTTAATGATTATCTGTCGTGGCCTCGAGTCAGGATTTTATGTGCCTCGAGTTTAGGGATAGACTCGAACCTATGATTGATCTACCTCGAGGTAGATGGTAATTTCAAATTTCACCATGTCCTGATCGATGCATTAACTCAAGGCGGAGATAAATTTACCTCAAGTCAAGATTGTCTCTGTTTTTGAAAAATACCCAACTTCAATCTGAATATCTCTGAGTATCTTCTTTGGTTCTTCATATTATCTATCATTCATTTCTTAATTACATTTAACTAGTTTGTTATTAAGTTACAAAGATTAGATTGCAGATTAAGACTGAATTTTGAATAAAGCAGTCCGACGTGTCAGAGCATTTAATGCACTTACTGATAACCTTGGAATTTATTATGTTTTAATTGCAAAAAGGAGTCAAAAACTCTACCATTGTCATGGATTAATGGATCAAATTATTTAAATATGTAGTTTCATCTTCATAATTAGTTTTTAGACTTCATTTGTATTGATCTTGGTCATATTTGGAGTTTGGTTAAAAAATGGGCTTAAATCACATCTCTTTTGCAGTTGAGTCATGAACACTGTTCGGTATTTTGAACATAAATTGAGTTCTAGACGTCCAATTGATTTGGACTTTAAATATTATAAAATCTGGAAGAAAGCCCTACAACTTATATGAAGAGCCCAGAAGCTAACTCAGACGTTTAGAGGACCGACTTGGGCTTACAATCCGAAGCAAGGTGTTGTGACGGACTCTGGACCAACGTTCAGTATTCGATCCATAACCTGAGTTACAGATCTTCAAATTATGTCCGGTTTGTGCTACTGGAAAGCTAACATCCAGGGCTACATTTCATATGAAGACCACGTGGTTCAACTCCACCGAATTCGTGGTGTAACACAGGATGGAAAACAGATGCGGTTTTGGAGCACTAAAGTCAATAATTGTTTTTCAAAAGTTCCTCCAAGTTGGCCACTAAGTAAAGTGACGAATTTGAGTTGTAAAGTGCATGAATGAGATGCTCCAAGCTGCCTATAAATAGAAGGATGTTGAGAAGAGGAAAACACACTTGGAGTAGACCAAGATGTCTCCCATTTTTAGGTTCTTTCTTTCTTAGTTTCTTGCCTCCTATATGGAATGGCCTAGTTCTTCTTTAAGTTTTTTATGCATTATTTTCCTTTTGTTCATTTGACTCCTACATGGATGGTTCTACCTCCTACATGGAAGTCTAGTTTTAATCTTTCCTTTTGATTGTTTTACTTTGATTTTATGTTCTTCATCTTTTACCCTTTTTGTGCTTAGTAATGAATAGCATGAACTAAGTATCTTTGAAGGGTCATGTATGGATTCTTTATGAAATTTAATTGAAATTCTGTTTTTAATTACATAATGTTTGTCTTGGACATGTTTCTTTAATCCATGCTTAATGTCTTAGTTAGTTTGATCATCTAATTAAGGAATTGAAAGATTAATTAGACCTTGGGAAAGGCTAGTTAATTCTAGGTTCAATTGATTAAAGATCATAAGGTACTAGCAAGGGAACTTGACATAGGCTTTATGCAATCATAAAGAATTCTGGACTTACTGCAAGAATTAATTCTAATGAGTATGGGAACATGGTCATTAGGATTAAGGATTAGGCTAATTGACTTAGGAATAAGCAATTAGATTAAAATAAGAAATTCGGTTGACATAGTCCAATTCAAGGGTTAAGTAATTAAATTCTACCTTAAAAGAAGATTAGGTCTTAATCTACCTTTTGGTAAGGGGAGAACAATTAAATGAATTATTGATGATATACATGACCCTAGGCTTTTGTTAATTGCTTTCTATAAAGTTTAATTCAATTTCTTTGTAATTTTGTTGATGTTTAATATTTTCATTAAAAACTCATGCGGTTGCACCAACTGTAAATTTAAGTGAATTGGGTTGGTAGTTGGAACTTTGGTCCCTGTGGGAACGATATTTTATTACCTTGGGATACTTGCCGGTATTACATTGATAGTGTATACTTGCATTGGTTAATCACCCATCATCACTTACCTGTTTCGAGACATTCTACCAACAGAGGGCAACAAAAAGAAGTTCAGGATTATTTCATTCTCTTTGTTGTGCTTCCAACGGTCACATTGAAGGAACGAAAGAATGAAAGAATATTGGAACACATTGATGATTCTGCTTCTTCACGCTCTAACGGGTATATACTAGAATCACAATGGATATTTGTTCAAGCTTCTCAACGGTCATAAATGCCATCATCTATAAATACTAGAAGCATTGAATTCTCTACTTACCGAAATACTGCGCATTCAAATCGAACTTATTATAATTTACTATTTCATTAATATCTTCAGATATTCATTGTATTGTTCTTCAGTGTTCATTTATTATCTACTCATGAGGAGTTGCTTTCAAACACATATTCCATTTTCAGTTTTAAATCTTAAGGTTGAGGAACCTTATGTAATATCCCGAATTTTGGACCCTAAGAACTGAGAATAAGCCTTAAGTAGGCGGACGACTAAGCCCAGTTTGGGAAGAGTTTCGAGAATGTCAGGAGTTAGAACGCCCTCTGGGATTAAGTAACTCGACCATACAGGTTAGTGGACCTTGTATGTATAAGCCATGGAATTAAAGTGCCAATGGAAGTGGGGCATAAAAGGCCTATACGGTGTAAATCTGGTTGGAAAGGATGCCGCAACTATGTCCTAAGGTATAGGACAATTAGTTGAGCGGAAATATGCCGGTATAAGTAAGTATATGGCATTTTTAGGGAAGTCATGGATGTCCTGCGTTTTTGGAGGAAATAGGAAAGGAAGAGAGAGAGAATGTGTATCTGGACCAAGTGTAGGAGAAAAAGTCCATAATAGTAATGCTACGTTGGACACGTGACATTTCAGGGACAAAAGTTGAATTATCGGGTAGCACGCAAAATGAGGTGGTTGTGAGATACTGAAGTGCGGGTTTCTTGCACCCCAAGGCACTATATTTCATCCACCTATGGTCAGGGAAAAGACACTGATGAGTCGGGCCCACACAAGTCCAGTTGAAAGGCATGAGTTACGAGGAAAAATGTAACCGGCAAAAAAGGAGCTAAGCGGGACCGATTAGGGTTTTCTCGGAGTTGGGCCCAGACCCTGGACACAGTAAGGGGTGAAATTTTGGTGGGCCAGAGGAGAGAGAAAGTTAAGTTGGAGGGCAAGCCAAAGGTCACATCAAGTAATAATAAGGAGAGAGAAAATAAAATAATCAGAATTAATCTAGACCACAAAATTTGAATATGACATGACTAGTTGAAAGACAAGTAATTATGACCCCACATGGATCATTAATGGTGCATATTGGGTAGATTTGTGGGTCCCACTGGCTTGGAGAGAAAGCAATGCAAAATGACCGTTATACCCCTACAGTGTTATTTTAATTACTGGACGGAAACTTAGCCCTAAAGTCACCATCAAGGGCAATCTTGGAATCTGAATTTTAAGGGCTAAGATGGCGCCACATGTCCTGGACCAGAAGACTCTAGAATGTCTTGGAGAAAAAGCCAGCGAAAATGACCATTTTACCCCTAAAGTGTTATTTTAATTACGGTACAAGTCCTGACCCTTGTAGTCTATTTAAGGACACTCCCCCAACCATTTTTCTGCTCCCTAGGACGTTCTCAAGAGGGGAGAAAATATGGAGCAGCAAGGTCTTGGTCCAAGGAGAAGAATAAGCCATACGCAACCGAAAGACCAAGGTAAGCCCCTAACCGACAACTTGGTATGTATTATTTCTGCCCTATGGTGTTGAATATGGGGATGCAGTGGGAGTTTGATGTTTTTAAGGTTTCCATTGAGTCTAAAACTTGATTTTTTTGTGGGGATAGGTCAAGGTCACCTTTTTCACACACGAAAAACCCTAAGATGTAAATCTGCCGGTTCTTGCATTTTCTGGGCAGCGAAGACAAATTGGTATATTTAAAATAGTAAATGAACTCCGATTGATTTTAAATTTTACATGGTGAAATTATACATATGGGGCTTCATTTTGGTATAATATTATGTGTCATTTGAAGTTTCCAACTGAGAGTTATCTCAAGTTGAAAATGACCTAAAAACCTGGACTTTTCTCTGGACCAGCGTCACGGTTTTGAAAATAATAAAATGATATAAACCTTGAAGACCTTGAGAATTATTTTTATGGTAATCTATACATTATAAGGGTTAAAGGGCCGATTATTTCATGTCAATAATATTTTTCTAGAATTTATTATAAATCGGAAACGTTGGGTCAGCGTTTTTGGAAAATTCTGGTGATAGGTGAAATACATGAAACTTGGAGCAAAGTTTGAATATGTGATTGAAAGTATAATTTTTTAATGTATCTAGGATGGTAGCACCTGTGGGCCATATCTCCAACGTCAAGGGAAATGTTCATTATTTTTGCAAGGCATGCCAGGTAGTAACTGTTGACTTGCATACTCTATGTTACTTTTGCATGTATGTTTTATCATGATGTAGGAGATCGGGTTGTAGTGCCTCTGCTGCAGTACCGAGATCGGGCTATAGTACCTATTGGATTGTGTGTCCTTAGGGTTTCTGCTACAGTACCGAGGGCATGTAGGATCGGGTTGCGGTGCCCATTGGACTGTGTGTCCATAGGGTGTTGTTGCATTACCGAGATATGTGAGGTAGGTAGGGCCTATGTGATTGTGTGTTCATAGGTTGCTACTGAGGCCTCAGGAGGGGTAGGTGGTTAGAGTTTGGCCACCCTGACTACTGAGGCCCCTGAGCGCACTGTTCCGAGGGGCTTGTCTTAACCAAGCGGTCCTACGGAGATGCTACATGTCAGTTTGTTGTGCCAGAGGCAGGTTTATTGTTACTTCCTGATTGTGATTTGTGTTGCAGACATTGTATACATATTGTGTATGAGTCTAACAGTTACTCTGGGGTTCATCTTTGAACTCCAGACTGGTTTCAAAGATACAAGGGTAAGGCGGTAGGCCAGTTGGACTATGTAAAAAGTTAAGGGAATGGTGTGGAGCATTGAAGAAATAGGGGATGCCCTATCGCTTTTTGTATCTTATACCTTTGGGATGACTGTATGATGTATACTTACAGCACATTATTTATTTTGGACGATTGTACCCTTAACCCTACGGGGAATAATTTATGTTTTGTTTGTACCTTTACCAGTATAATGTAGTTGTCCAAACCGATCATATGCTCTGTTGCGCACACTCTGAGTTTTGTTAAAAAGGAATAATTACCAAAGGAAAGGTAATAAGTAAAAAGGATGCCTCTAACCCGCCACTTGAAAGGGCAAGGCTGGTAGGGGTGTAACACCTTAAGAATGGGTGTACGATTACAACTTGTAAGGGGGAATGAGTCCTATAGAGTTAGGATCATCTCGAGTACAGAGTGTGTAATTGTAACCATTTGTGATTAGTGAAATACCCAAAGAATTTGGGGACTGGACGTAGGTCAAAGTGTTAGACCGAACCAGTATAAATTGCCTGTGTTAATTTCCTTTCTCTGTTCTGCAATACTTAAGTTGAGTCTGTGTCCTTAAGAAAAATATTTGAGATCACTTATTCATCCCCCCTCTAGGTGATATTCCTACCTTTCATTCTCAAGGCAATTGGGAGATAACTGTGTGGATCAGCGTAGAGGACGTCATACACTTTGAGGTCTTCAGTGATCTAAGTTAATCCTAAAACCCCTAATGTATTTTAATGAGTAGATCCTTCCTCGGAATATCTCATGATCTCCTGTAAGAGTTACGAGCATCACATGATCAATATTCCTAGGAATACCCATGAGTATTGGGATGACTCATGAGTACCATAAAAGTTATGGGTTCTCATAAGCACTAATTTTAATCGCATGCTTAGAAGTCTGAAAACATTGAATGTACCTTTTGTTTTGGGTTCTTATGATAACCTTATAGGGACCCATGGTATTTACTTTAAATATGGGTTTTAACTCACGAGGACCATAAGAGTTATGGATTCTCATGAGCACCAATTAAAACTCACAAATGTGTTCAGAGTTTGTAAGTCATGATAACCGTAAAGAGTTGCAGTTATTGATTATAGTTTTCGCTGCAAATTAAGGAAAGACAAAAAAATTTGTTTTCCCTACTCATGAGATCGCGCTTGAACATCAGGCTGCGATTCAATTATTTAACCAATAGGTACTGTCTCGAAGGCTTCTAGGGGTAGAGACAACTCTACATTTCCAAGCACTGTTCGCCTGGGAAAGGCGTAAAGCACCCATCACCGTCACCAGGCCAACTATTTTGTACCTCTCCATTTTCCCTTGTCTTGTTTTTCCCTCCATTACTCCTTTTGAAATCTTGCTCACAATCCCCTGCTGACTAGCAATTAGGGCCACACAAAAAAAAATAAAAAATTTCTTATTCATTCTATTGCCTACTTCCTTCTCATATTGCATTGTCCTTTCTGTCCTACCCTGCTCCCCTACCATATCGTTCCCAACTCACTTCTTGTTTGCAATGGGGGCATTGCCACATTTAAGTGTGGTTAAGGGATGTCCTTATATGTGTGTAAATCTAAGTGACGAATGGCTAAGTTAGCTCTCTACAATTCAGGAATTTTTTTTTTGAACTTTTAACATGTATTTAGAGTATAAATAGAAACCAATAGCAGTGGAACAATGGTCTGCATAACCAGGTAGAATAAAATTGTCTTAAGGGAACTATGTTAGTTCTCTATGGGTTTTGATGATAACTGACAAATGTAAACTCAAGATGAAGTTTTGTCTTTGGTAAGTCAGAAACTTACTGTCTAAGACAAAACTCGAGTTTTGGCTTGACAAAGAGTAGCTCAATTTTCACAAGTTAATAAAACTCCAGTTTGCGTAGGCAAACTCGAGTTTGTATTATACAGAAAGCACTCCAAGTTTTCACTTTAAGGCAAACTCGAGTTTGGATTTTGGAAACTCAAGTTTGTACCTTAAAGAGACACTTCAATATTTTCTAAAGGGAACAAAACTCCAGTTTGCATTTGGCAAACTCGAGTTTTGGTCACACAGAAAACCATCAAAGTTTTTGAAATAAGCAAAACTCCAGTTTCCATTTGGAAACTCGAGTTTCGCCAACACAGAGAGTTCTCTGAGTTTTCAAAGTTATTTGGAAACTCGAGTTTTCTTTTGTAAACTCGAGTTTGCAAGTCATAGAGAGCTATGCTTATTTCTGAGTTTATGAAAACTCCAGTTTCTGTTTCAAAACTCCAGTTTTCAATTGACAGAATATTTATCAAAGTTTTATTTTATGAGGAAACTCGAGTTTCCACAAGATAGAGAGTCTTGATGTTTTACTCACTTTGAGAAAACTCCAGTTTTCACTTGGCTTGAATTTTCCAGTGTTTTCAAACTTAAGAGAAAACTCGAGTTTAGTATTTCAGTGTTTTGGAAACTCCAGTTTACCTTTTTGAAACTTCAGTTTTGAGGTTTTGGACTTAAACATGTTTTTACTATAAAAGTCCAAAACTCGAGTTTGTCATTAATCAACTCGAGTTTTGCCTCAATGCTCAAAGCATGTTTTTAAAATAAAAAACGACTATCTTCTCTGGAAGGAGAAAACTCGAGTTTGCTAATGGAAACTCGAGTTTCCACTTTGAGCACAGTGACAAACTCCAGTTTGGATAAACAAACTCGAGTTTGTGCCGCTGGTTTTGAATTTCAAATTGGACAAATTTGTGAAACCTTTGTGTTTGATTCTAATACTTCTTATCATCACTCATTACTATTCCTAACTATGTTTAATCAGTTTGTTAGTGAGTTTCAGATGATTTAGAAAGGATTAAATGAAGCATTAGCATAAAGCATAAAGTGATGTCAGCACATTAAATGCAAAGTTCAGAAAACTTACATCCTTTTGCACAATCATTCTCCACACGTTTCAAAAGGATTAATGTTTCCTTTCCTCATCCAGTAGCTGCTCTTCCAACGGATTAGAAGTCAAGAAGTCAAGCCTTAACTTCTGTGCAACTGGATTAACCAAAGAGTAGAGAAAGAAGAAGACCAAACCTTCAGCTAATCCTCCTTCAATGTTGTCAACGGTCACATTAAGGATTATAACAGTCAAATAATGATCTCTTGCTATAAATAGAGATGCATTCAATTCCTCTCAACAACCAATCTGTGAGAAAACGAAAATCATTCAAGTTTGCAACTAGTCTTTGAATTTTCTTGTGAGAAGTATCTTTTGATACATTGTATTTCAGTGTTTATTCTTATCCACTCTTAGAGATAGTTCATTTATTGTAAATCATTCATTGTAAAGAATCTCAAGTCAGGGGACTTGGAGATTGGGATATTGATTACAACTTGTAACGGGGAGTAAGTTCTAGTGAGAGAATTACTCTTGAGTTGCAGAGTGTGTAATCAATTGTGATAGTGAAAATCCCAGAGAGTCTGGGGACTGGACGTAGGTCAAGAGATTGGACCAAACCATTATAAATCCTTTGTGTCTTTCTTCTCTTCCTTATCCTCTGTTTATCCTTGTTTTGATTACCCAGAAACAGAGCATTTCGAAAAGTTTTTAAGAATCCCCAATTCACCCCCTCTTGGTGATTCAGCTCCACTTTCAAACTAAACTGTGTAGGCTTGGGGAATTGGCAATACTAGAATTTTTAGTGTAGGGCAAAAGTGACAACGAGGGAGAGCACAGAGTTAAGCCACATGGAAGGAATTTTTTAGCATAAATTTTCATAATTCATTAAGCATGCCTGCTAGTATTAAGAACTTTCTTAGGTTTGTCTTATTTCTCTAGTTTTGATGTCCTGCATCTGAAAAGAAATACAAAGGACAAAGGCATTCATACTTTTCACCTACAAATCCCATACACAAGCCACTGATGTCATACTCCCTTGTTACCTCTTTGAGCCATATGCCTATTACTATATTAGACAACAAATAGCCAGTTGATGGAAAGATGCACGTTGAAATGCTCTATCATATTGCCCATAGTGCAAAAGTAGTGACAAAGTGATGCCAAAAAGAAGAAGAAGAAGAAGAAGAAGAAGAAGAAGAAGAAGAAGAAGAAGAAGAAGAAGTTGTGACAACACAAGGCATCACCCCTAAATAGGGCCTATTAAAACGCAACATCATGACTGCTTGTTCTAAAGGCCTGTCTGGCATCTAGCTATAGTATGTTTCATTTCAATAACCATCCCCACACACACATTGCCACTCCTTACAATACAATCTGAAAAGTCCTTTTGATGCAATTAAGTCCAAATGTTGGGAAGCAACCTTAGAAATTTGACAAACCTATAGAACTTATAGGTTAGCATGGCAAAGAGAAAACAATCCCTCGATGTGAGAGAGCGAATATATACTTTACCCAAGAGTCTCTTGACGCTCCCTTGCTAGAAAAATGTCCTGCATTTCATCCACCAGTACTGGGCAGTGGGATTGTTTACACAGGTGAACTGAACTTTAGAAAATGATAGAATACATGGTTCCTAAGACAAGAGCACAGCTGCAAGCTTATTTATGCTCTATATTTTTATCTCTTTTTTGACCAGGAGTGCAAAAATCTAAGCGTGGGGTAGTTTGATGAATCATATTTATGCCATGTTTTCCTTATGTGTTTGACCATCTTGAATAATGAATCTGAGCTTAATTGTGAGTTATCTGATAAAATGTTTAAGAATTTATGCACATAGAGAAATAAATGTTGGGATCCGTACACGCAGCGGAATTATAAAACTTATGAATCCCATCCGATGATCCATCAATGACGTTTAAATCAAAGTTTAGGGTTTCTGAATCGTACCTATGCCGAAAAAGTGGACTGGTGGGCTACCTTCTTGATCAGCAGAAGTCGACTCTTCGAATCGCCTTCCTCTACCGGTATCCACACGAACAACCTTCAGAAAAACGAACGGAAGCGTGCTAGCGCCTCTGAACTGTGCGTCTCTCTATTCTTCCTCTAGGGTTTCTCGCGGCTTTTCTAATATGCTCGACTAAATGTCCCGTAGGTTTTTCTAAACCTAGTAGGCGTATTATATTCAAAACAAATTTTGAATCTGGATTAAAAAATATATTAATTAAATCTATCTGATAGATCTAATCTAATCTATTTATTTAATCTGAATTAAAATCCTTCTGATTTAATTTATCTTTATAAATTAAATCCAAGAAATAATTTCTATCCATTTAATTAAATCTGAGATACTATATCTCAATTTAAATTAAATGATATCTTTATTCGAAAATTAAATTGAGATACAATATCTCTATTTGTTTTAGATATTTAATTTATCAAATAAATTAAATACAAACAAATGTTATATAATAATATTATAATCTTCATTAAATAATATTATTATATTAATTTCGAATTTAATATATATATATTCATCCTAGACTAAATACAATATTCATTAAATCTTACACATATCTAAGATTCAATGAATTTGGACACTTTTGCTCGTCTTGGGCTATTCTTCTGTGCGACCCTGCAGGCCCACATGAGATTGGCAGCGGGCCAATACTGTACCAGCCCACAAGTTGCAAGCGGCCTCTACCAAGACATTGCGACTACCCAATTCATATGGGGATCGATGATACGATACAACCTATCGTACAACCATGTCATGACCCTTTTGTCACGCGATAATTTGGTCAAGGATGAGGCATGGAGAATGTCAACTTCCTGTTCTTGACCATTACTTTCTCGATTCTTGAGTAGTCTAATTGAAATGGAAACTCCTTTCCATCGTGGTATGGCCATACATTTCTCAGACTAACTCATCGAGGGGCCCAGTATTATCTCTCTACAAATGTTAGGGACAAATTCCATCTTAACCATTCACATTCCTCTACATGAAAACCATTGATCCCGATCATAGCCTTTATCATCACCCGGTCAAAGGTGACTTTTGACTAAGTCAAAGATCAGCGACTCATCATGTAGGAATCCATGATGATCTCAGGTCGACGGGCGTTGTGACGCGGTTATACATGAGAAAAGCTTATGACTTATTCCATGCAGCTTTCTCATAGTGGGTCGGTCCAGCACCTTGTACTCTTACAAGTGCTTATGATTTTGACTCGTATCTCCATACTCATAAAATTCATACTGGTCTTATTTAATCTTCGCTCCCGCGGAGATGACCGACCGGGACATTTAGGATAATCTATAAGATATATCCAAGGATCAGTTATCACTATAAACATGCAAATGAAATGATAACTAAAGGAGAATACTTTAAATAACATTAACGTTTAAAGTACAATGACTTGCCCCTGGGGCATAATTTCCAACAGACTCCCACTTGCATTTGGTACAATCATTAATTACCCTAATTCTCATTGCCCTAACATGACGCTCATGTTTTACTTGTGCAAGCGACTTAGTAAGAGGATCAGCGACATTGTTTTCTCTTGGTATTTTGCATAATTTTTGTATCACCTCTATCATTGATTTCTCTGATAAGATGAAATCGCGTGAGTATATGCTTGGTCCTTTGATGTGACATTGGCTCCTTGGTCTGCACAATAGCGCGGCTATTGTCACAGAACAAGTCTATTGGATTTGAGATGGTAGGAACCACCCCTAGTTCATTAATGAACTTACTAATCCAAAAGGCGTCCTTAAATGCATCCGATGCTGCTATATACTCAGCTTCTATTGCAGAATCAGCTACAGTGCTCTGCTTAGAGCTCTTCCAGCTTACCGCACCACCATTCAAAATGAATACATATCCAGATTGCGATCTTAGATCATCTTGGTCAGTTTGGAAACTCGCATCTGTGTAACCTGTCACACAGAGCTCATCTTCCAATCCACCATATACCAAGAATAAGTCCTTAGTCCTTCTTAACTACTTTAGGATATTCTTGACAGAGTCCACTGACCCTCACCGGGATCTTGTTGATATTTGTTGGTCATACTCAAGGCATATGAGACATCCGGTCGAATACATAACATGACATACATGATAGATCCAATGGCGGAGGCATATGGAATCTTACTCATGCGGTCTCTTTGATCTTGTGTACTAGGACACAAATCCTTACTGAGATGAATGTCATGAGACATGGGCATGTAACTCCTTTTGGAATCCTGCATGCTGAATCTTTGCAATGTCTTGTCTATGTATGTGCTCTGACTTTGGCCTATCAACCTCTTGGATCTATCTCTATAGATCCTTATCCCAAGGATCTAAGTGGCTTTGCCTAAATCTTTCATTGAGAAATACTTTCCTAACCAAGACTTGACACTCTGCAAGGTAGGAATGTCATTCCCAATGAGTAGGATGTCATCAACATAAAGCACTAGAAATACAACTGTGCTCCCACTAACCTTCTTGTAAACACAAGGTTCGTCTATGTTTTGAATGAATCCAAAATCCTTGACTACTTCATCAAAACGATGATTCCAGCTCCGAGATGCTTGCTTTAATCCATAAATGGATCTTTGAAGCTTGCAAACTTTACCAGAGTCCTTTGGACGCACAAAACCCTGAGGTTGTGTCATGTACACATCCTCAAGGAGCTTTCCGTTAAGGAAGGCTGTTTCGACTTCCATCTGCCATATTTCATAGTCATAATATGATGCAATGGCAAGAAGGATCTGATTGATTTGGCCATTGCAACTGGGGAAAAGGTTTCATCATAGTCCACACCATGAGTTTGAGTGAATCCTTTTGCAACCAGTCGTGCCTTGAAGATTTTTACTTTTCCTTCCATGATAGTTTTCTCTTTGAAAACCCACTTGCACCCAACGTTTTTTACACCTTCAGGTGGATCAACTAAGGTCCATACCTCATTGTCGTACATGGATTTCATTTAAGACTTCATGCATTAAGCCATCTTTCAGAGTTTGGTCCCACAACGGCTTCTCGATAGGTAGTTGGCTCATTCTGCTCAATGAGCAAAACATCATGGCTTACAGTAATCAGAAATCCATATCTCTGAGGCTGTAGCATGTTCTATCGGACCTTCGTGGGCCTTGTGTTACTTGAGTAGGCTCAATAACTTGTGAGTCTTCTCCGTCTTCCATCTGTGGTTCTATGTCGTCTTGTGGCTCTCGAACTTCTTTGAGGTACACCTTACTCCCACTGGTTCTTTTAGAGATGAACTCTTTCTCCAAAAAGACACCATTCCGAATAACAAATACTTTGTGATTGGTAGGATTGTAGACATAGTATCCTTTAGTTTCCTTAGGATACCCCACAAATAGGCATTTTGAGGATCTGGATGATAATTTATCAGAACGTAAACCTCACATCCCCAAATTTTAAGAAAAGACAAACTGGGTTTCTTCCCAGTCCATATCTCATATGGTGTCTTTTCAACTGCCTTTAACGGAACACGATTCAATGTGAACGCGGCTGTTTCTAGGGCATGGCCCGAAAAGTAAGGAGGAAGATCTGTTTGACTCATCATAGATCGAACCATATCTAATAGAGTTCGATTCCTCCGCTCAGAAACATCATTCCTTTGGCGTGTTCCTGGAGGAGTAAGTTGTGAGATGATCCCACAACTCCTAAGATGGTCAATGAACTCTTGGCTCAAATATTCACCACTCCGATCGGATCGAAGGGCTTTAATTGTTTTACCAAGTTGGTTTTGTACTTCATTGTGGAATATTTTGAACATTTCAAAAGATTCAGACTTTTGTTTCATTAGATAGATATACCCATATCTACTAAAATCGTCTATGAATGTAATGAATTACAAATGACCCCCTCTGGCAGATGTACTCATTGGTCCACACACATCAGGTATGTATGAGGCCCAATATATCAGTGGCTCTCTCACTGTGCCCAGTAAAATGTGCCTTTCTCATCTTTTTCAATAAACAAGACTCATATGTATCAAATGATTCAAAATCAAATGAGTTAAGAAATCCATCTTGATGGAGTTTTGAAATGCATTTCTCATTTATATGGCCTAGACGACAATGTCATAAGTAGATTAGATTCAAATCATTTCACAGAATGTTAGATATGATTAGTTTTGATGATGTTTTATATAGATGTCATTATTAAGAGAAAAAAACTTGCATGATATATTTATCTCCTACATTGACTAATTACTATGTACTTAATGTAGATTAGTTCAAGAAGAATTATAGAGATTAATCAAGAAGGAGATAAAAGATTACAGAAAGAAGAAATTACATAAAGTGTCAAGTAAGCAAGAAGTTATCAGAGTATTTTGGGAATAATCAAGAAGAAGAGGAAATATTGAAGAAGGACGAACTCACAAAGAATGATTAGATCAAATTAAATTATGAAGAATGATGAAGAGAAGAGAAGAGAAGAGAAGAAGAAGAGAAGAGAAGAAAGAAATCTAAATTATGGAGAATGATCAAGAGAAGAAGAAAGAAAGAAAAACTTGTTAAATGGAATGAGAAAATCATTATACAAGTTTTTAGATTGATTCTAGAAGTCTCCACGATCAAATGGAAGTTGGAATGGCTCAAATCGGGGTTAAAATAAGCTACAATTGCAATCCTGAAGTCATGCTCGAGCACACCAAAGTTATGCTCAAGCAAGGTGCACTTCCAGCCTCTTTTTTAGCAAAAATCCACTCATGCTCGAGGAGGACAAAAGGCATGCTCGAGCATGGTGCTCGAGCAGAGGAAATTCCGTGCTCGAGCAAGAACGGTTTTTCAGCTACTCTGTTCAGCTCTTTTTCAGGCGACCTCTGGTATTTTGACGTTATCTCTCAAACCAGAAGTCCGATTGAGGTGAAACCAATCTTTTTGGAAACTATACTTCGCATGCATCATTTTGAAATAAGATTCAAGCCCAAAGGAGGTCATATGAGAGAGCTATGAATTTTAGAAGATGACAGTGAAATCAACGTCACACAGCAGACCAAGCTTCGGTAATTTGAGTGTATCTCATACATTAAAAATTCAATTGAGCTGAAATTGGTGGAATATGAAATTATACTCAAAGGGATTTCCATCAAGAGTTGTACCAACCAAAACGGAGTTCATACCAGGGAGATATGGCCCTCGAAATTGGATGGTCAGTTCAGAATGTTGCAAAAAATGTTGGTCAAGAACAACCTCCAATCATCTGATGATAATGGACGAAATACAATAAGTTTGGAGCTGATTCTTCTTGCATTGGAAAGAAGACTTGAAGATCTTTATGAGCATGGGTGGTTTGCAAAGATTGAAGCTATATCGAAGACATTACGTTCACAGGAAATTGACTATTGTGTTGTCAATATTCTTGCTTCTTGAAAGTCTCTACATTCTGGAACTTGAGCTTTAGAGAATTATTCTTGTTAACACATGATCAGAAGATTCAAGAATAGAAGTGTGCCCGAGCAGAACATTTGTCTTTACGATTTTCCCGAGCATCGACGGTAATGATTCATTTTCAAAAGAGCCTTGCTCGAGCAGAGGCGCAAGGCTGCTCGAGCAGCATCGGTGAAATACTAATTCTCGCCTCTGCCTCAGGCCTGCTCGAGCAGATAAAGGCTTGCCCGAGCATCAGCGAGGAAATCTGTTTTCTCCTAGAGTTATGAGCAATCTTGCAAGAATTGTACTGGTCAAGGGGATGCAATATCAAATGATCCATATTTGTAAATACTTTCTTCCCACAAGATTTTCCAACATGATTTTTGAAAACATTTTTGCTTTTTAAATTAGAATCAATAATCGGTTGAAAGACAATTTTATGCAAATGTTCAAAATCATTTTTCTTAACTATACAAGAAGAATTGGAATTGTTTACCAGAAGTGCATCTTGAGCTCCAGATAATGATTCACCATAATCGTGCATAATGAGCTCCTGGGAATCATCTTCCTCTTGTTCTGTGTTGACTAGAGCGTGGAAGCAATTTTTGATTTTACCTTCTTCATTATCAACTTCCGTTTGTTCATCAATCGTGGATATGCACTTTATAATTCTAGATGAATTGTCAACACATTCAACTTCAACACACTTGTTAGAAGTATAAATAGAATCAAGAGTATCCCAAATATCTTTAGCACTTGAGCAATATTTGATTTTCTCAAAATCATTTTCGGTCAAAGCACTGTATAGGATTTTTATTGCTCTAATGTTCAACGAAAACATTTTCTTTTCATTCTCTGTCCAATTCTTGGTTTGAAATCAAAGACATTTATAAAAACATTCCACATATCAAAATCAAAGCATTTTATAAACGATGACATTCTAGCTTTCCAAAACCAAAAATCTATATTTTTGAAAAAAGGTGGAACAGTATAATCAAAATCTTCCGAAAATGAAGAACACCCAAAATCAGCCACTGATAACTCATGAGACTGTTAAGCCCTCTAAACAAGAACCTGGCTCTGATACCAAATGACGGTGGAATATCACCTAGAGGGGGGTGAATAGGTGATCTTAACAAACTTTTCGCAAGATACACTTGAAAATAAATATCCAGAGTAAGGGAAGAGAAACGGACACAAAGAGATTTATACCGGTTCGGTCTAATACTTTGACCTACGTCCAGTCCCCAAGAACACCTTGAGATTTTCACTAACTCTTCAAACACAAGTACAATTACCCACTCTGTAACTTCGGATGATCCTTTCAAACTCGGACTCTCTCCCCCTTACAAGTTATAATCGTACACCCTTACTTAAGGTTCCACAACCTTAAGTTTGAACAACTGAAATAATAGAAGACTATTGAAGTCTATACTCTTTGAGAAAGCTTTGTCGACAACCACAAGAAAATATATGAAGAATCAGTGGGTAAGCAAAGCCAATCCTCCAAGTGCCTAAGGTAATGGTATACAATGGTAAAACCTCCTAAGTTATCATCTGAAATATTCATTGAGGTTTTATATTTTGTAACCTTAGGAATGAGCATTGCAAACTATTTCGAAATTGAGTTTTCACATCTCTTAAAAATCTACTTAGTAAATTTATAAAGGGATTGCAATGTTCAATAGCTTAACTCTTTATGCATTTATAATGATTTGAAAAGAAAGTAATTCTTTTATGCATAAAGTCATGATTAATTCACTATGCTTTTATTGTTCTGAATTGATTATATTCTTAAGAGCACATGAATTCTATTATGATTCCTACAAGCTAAAAACGATTGGATCCAAGTAATGTTGGATACCTTGGAAGAAAAAGATTTATACAGTGTTGTAGGATCAAAGAAAGCTTCTCAAGAGAGAAACTACATAGAGAAACAATTCGACTCTTGAGGAAGCTGAAGAAGCTATGCTTGTTGTTGATGGTGAACAAGGAGACATCTACATCAAACTATCTTAACCAAGCAAGCTATTACAAGGACAAGAGGAATTATGGTTATATCTAATCTTAGCCTCCACTGTGCGTATATGGAATTCATATCTGGATAATAAAAACTTGTCCATCATTGTATTCCATTAGCAATCAATCATTTATGGTTTTCAAAATGTTTTTCAAATTGCTAAATGGATTGAAAGAGAATATGTGCATAATTTTCTGACTTTATGTTTTTTAAATGCACAATTCTAAAATTTGTTTGGATTTCAATTCACTTTGTTTTTTATAAAAAAAATGCATACAAGTGTTTTTGAAAAATATTCATACTGCATTCAAATGATTGCTGGTTTTGATTAGTTTTGATGATGTCTTATATAGATGCCATTATTAAGAGCAAAAAGTTTATATGATATATTTATCTCCAACATTGACTAACTACTATATTTAATGTAGATTAGTCCAAGTTGAATAATAGCTCATGAAGGAGATAAGAGAATAAAGAAAGAAGAAATTGAAAAGAATGTCAAGTTCAAGAAAAATGTGATATATTGAAGAAGGTAGAAGGTTGCAAAGAGAATGTCAAGTTCAAGAAGATGATGATATATTGAAAAATTAAATTATGAAAATGATCAAGAAAAGAAGAAAAGGAGAGAAGAAAGAAAGAGTTAAATTATGGAGAATGATGAAGAGAAGAGAAGAAAGAAGGAAGAACTTGTTTAATGAATTGAGAAAATCATCATTCAAGTTCATATATTGATGCTAGAAGTCTCCAAGATCATATGGAAGTTGGAATGGATCAATTTGGAGTTAAAACCAGCAAAAATCAGTACTGTGGATGAGGAAACTCGAGTTTAGGACACAAAACTCGAGTTTGGAGCTCAAAACTCGAGTTAATCATTAACTGACTCGAGTTTGCAATGTCTTCAGCATCTCTGGCGTCTCTGGACAAGGAAAACTCGAGTTTCCATTTCAAAACTCGAGTTTCCAGCTCTCTTCAGCAACCCAGTTCTACTCTGTTTCACGTTCAGCTTGGGCGAGGTCTGGTAATTCGATGATATCTCCAATACCAGAGATCGGATTGAAGTGAAAATAGTGGCATATGAAACTAGACTCCCAATGCGTCATTTTGATATAAACTTCAAGCCAAAAGGACTTCAGATGAAGGAGCTATGAATTTATGAAGTTGATAGTGAAATTCACGCCACTCAGAAAACCAAGCTTCAATGTTTTGAGTGTATCTCACAAAGTACAGATCCGATTGAGCTGAAATTGGTGGCATATGAAAGTAGACTCAAAAGAATTTCTAAAAGAGTGGACCCAACAAAAACGGAGTTCAGACCAGAGAGATATGGCCCTCGAAAGTTGATTGTTTATTCACGATGTTGCTCAGTTTGCTATCAAATAAAGCAAACTCGAGTCATTAAGTTGGAACTCGAGTTTGTCGGGGACAGAGAGCAAAATCTGATTTATGGGAAACACCGAAACTCGAGTCATTAAGTTGGAAACTCGAGTTTCCATCACACAGAGAGCAACCACCGTCAGAGCATCTTCAAAACTCGAGTTTGTGATTCAAAACTCGAGTTTGCACCTCATATTTCTTTACCCAACGGTCATTGAATCTTCAAACGGTCATATACTGATCTCCACCTATAAATGAAGACTCATTCAAGACAAAAAAAGGTAGAGAAACAAGCTTACATCTTCAACATGTTGATATGCTGATATTCTCTTCATTTACTCTCTGATTACAACTTGTAAGGGGAGTGAGTCCTAGTGAGAGGATTACTTCGAGTACAGAGTGTGTAATCAAACGGGTGTATTGATTACAGTTTGTAAGGGGGAGTAAATCCTAGTGAGAGGATTACTCCAAGTACAGAACTTGTAATCAAGTTGAAAGAAGATAGTGGATTGAAAATCTCAAGTGGAAGCTTGAGGACTGGACATAGGTTAAGGATTGGGCCGAACCAATATAAATCACAGTTTGCATATTCTCTTCCCTTATCTCTTACATTTCCAGCTATATGTTTAAATGATTGTTTATCACTTTATAAATTATTACTGTCATTCAAACTACTTTCTGTAAGTTGCGAAAAGATTTTTAAAGTTCTAAGATTTTAATTAAACACCCAATTCACCCCCCTCTTGGGTGATAGCCAAGTCTTTCATTTGGTATAAGAGCTCGGCTCTTATTTAAAGGACTTAACAGTCTCAAGAGTTATCAATGGCTAATTTTGGGTCCTGCTCATTTTTAGAAGGTTTTGATTATACGGTTCCACCGTTTTTCAAGAATATTGATTTTTGGTTTTAGAAAGCTAGAATGACTAGTTTTATCAAAGTAACTGATTTTGATATGTGGAATGTTTTTATAAATGTCTTTGATTTCAAACCAAGAAAGGATTGGACAGAAAAGGAAAAGAAAATGTTTTCGTTGAACATTAGAGCTATGAAAATTTTATATAGTGCATTGACAGAAAATGATTTCGAGAAAATAAAATTTTGCTCTAGTGCTAAAGATATATGGGATACTCTTGATTTTATATATGCTTCTAACAACTGTGTTGAAGTTGATAGTGTTGATAGTTCTTCAGAAATTATAAATTGCACATCTATGACTGATGAACAACTGGATATTGAAGAAGGAGAATTATTTAGTACTCCCATAATTCAGTCAACACAAAAGAACAAGAGAGTGAGGATTCCCAAGAAGAGCTCATGGACGATTATGATCAATCATCATCTGAAGCTCAAGATGCACATGTGGTAAACAATTCCAATTCTTCTTGTGTATTTAAGAAATATGATTTTGAAAGTTTTCATGAAATTATTTGTCAACCAATTTCTAATTCTATTTTGAAAAGCAAAAATGTTTTCAATCTTGCTGGAAAATCATGTGGGAAGAAAGAATTTACAAATATGAGTTATTTGATATTACATCCACTTGACCGACACAATGCTTGCATAAAATCTCATGATGTATACCATTCTATTATTTGCAATTATTGTGGAAAGTCTGGTCATATTTCTTACACATGCTATATTAGGAGAAATTCTATTGTAAGAAATAAATTTGTTTGGGTTCCTAAAGGACAATCAAAGTCCAATACTAACCGTCAAGGACCCAAGTATAAGTGGGTACCAAAATGTCCATTTAGTACTCCATGTATGCAGGATGATTTGAATATCAATGGACATCAAGGTACAAAGAAGAGGAAGAAAAGTCCAAGAGTTTCTCATAAACCTAAAAGGAGATTCACATCCGTTAGGAGAACTCGTGGAGAACCCATTGCTGGAATTACAAAGTCAACTCACAAAGAGAAGCAATGGATACAAGCAAGAAGAATATCATCTACCTCAAGAACAAACTACCATAGAGTACCATTCAACTATCTTGAGGAGAACAAGAAGAGGAGAATCTCTCAAGTTTCAAACAGAAGACTCTTGAAGTCTATATTTTCTGAGAGAGCCTTACCGACACCCATAAGAAAATATATGAAGAATCAGTGGGTAAGCGAAGGCAATACTCCAAATACCTAAGGTAAAGGTATACAATGGTAAAACCTCCTTTCCTATCATCTGAAATATTCATTGAGGTTTTATACTTTGTATCCTTAGGAATGAGCATTGCAAACTATTTTGAAATTGATTTCTCACATCCCTTAAAAATTCACTTAATAAGTTTATAAAGGGATTGCAATGTTCAATAGTTTATTCTTTATGCATACATGATGATTTGAAAAGAAAGTATCTCTTTTATGCATAAAGTCATGTTTAGTTCATTATGCTCAATTTCCTCTTCGTAATTATATTCATAAGAGCATGTCAATCTTGTTTCTACAAGCTAACGATGATTGGATCCAAGTAAGGTTGGATACCAAGAAAGAAAGAGATTTATATGGTTTTGTAGGATCAAAGAAAGCTTCTCAAGAATGCAATATAGAGAAATGATCAAGACTTGAGAAAGCTGAACAAGTTATGCTTGATATTGATAGTGAATGTCAAAAAGGGAGACATCTACATCAATCCACCTTAATCAAGCAAGCTTCTACAAGGACAAGAGGCATTACGGTGATATCTAACCTTTACCCCATACTGTGATTATATGAGATTCATTTTTGGTTTGTCTTTAGTTAAGTTAAAAGGTTTTGAAACTTATTCAATTTCAATCAGCAATTTTACTGTCATATGCAAACTCCAGTTTTGATTTGAAAACTCCAGTTTTCAGTTTGCCATGAGTTTTCTAAGTTTTTCGAAGTTTTGAGAAAACTCGAGTTTCACTTTGGAAACTCGAGTTTGGACTTGACAGAGAAGAGCTCAAGTTTCCAAGTTTTGTTGGAAACTCGAGTTAAGTTTGAAAACTCGAGTTTTGCGTTATCAGAGAACAATGCTCGATTCTGACCTTGTGAAAATTTCATTTCTCAATTCAACAAAGCTTTCTTAAGTTTTCTCATAAAAGAGAAAACTCGAGTTTTGTTTTGAAAACTCGAGTTTTGACCTTACAGAGAAGTTTCCAATGTTTTCAACGAAAAAGAAAACTCGAGTTACGGTTTGGAAACTCAAGTTTTGGCCAGGCAGAGAGCTCTGCCAATTTTGAATCTTTGAAAACTCGAGTTAAGTTTTGGAAACTCCAGTTTTAAGTTTTTGGACTAAAACATGATTTTTCATCAAAAGTCCAAAACTCGAGTTAATCACTTAATGACTCGAGTTTTGCACTGTTCACAAAACTTGTCTAATTGCCAAATCGCGATATTCTTCTCTGTAATGAGAAAACTCGAGTTAAGATTTTGAAACTCGAGTTTAGGCTCTTAATTGAAAATGAAAACTCGAGTCTTAAAGAACAAACTCGAGTTTGCATCGCTGAATTTGAATTTCGAACTGAACGAATTTGCGAAATCTTTATGTTTGATTCCAATACTTCATATCATCAATCACTAATATTCCTAACTATGTTAAATCAATTTGTTAGTAAGTTTTTGATTATCAAACAAGTGAATTTGTGCATAATTTTATGAGTTTATGTTTTTGAAATGCACAAGTCTAAAATTTGTTTGAATTTCAATTCACTCGTTTTATAAAGATGCATACAAATGTTTTGAAAAGTATCCATACTTTAATTGCATTCAAATGATGTTTCAAATTGGAAGTTAATATTGTGTACTGAATGTTGGATATGCTTCAAATTTGTGCAGTTGAGTTTTCCTTATCTTTCACATATTGATCTTTGGAATTCAATGTGTTGCTTGAACTCTTTAGTTTCATTCTCTAACTAGTTGGACCTCATGTCTAACAAGTTGATCATATATGAGTTTCAAGCTTATCTCTAGAAAAGAATTCAATTTGTGAAAATCTTATGCCTATTGCATAAATCCTTGTTGGTCAAGATATTCCAAACTTTATGAATGTTCATTAATGCATTAAATCTTAATGCATTAACCATTAGTGGAATAACTTACTAGGATAATATTCTGGAACTCTAGTCATTTGGACTAATGAGTTTGTGCTTTATCATTCATGAATCCTAGTAGTCATGTTGTTACTCAAATGCATAAAGTTTGTCTTCATCCATCCTGGAGTAACTATATTCTTGCTTTGAATGTTCATATACTTTCAAGACTCTTTTCTAAGAAGCAAGATTATCTCTTGGTCATAGCAAAGTCATTGTGCTCATATATTTCTGTTGTACTAAGCATGTTTCATAATGCTCTACCTTCATGACTTTAGCTTTTGAGAATATTCTTCAACATGTTAACTGCAATGTTCAACATGTTCTCTAAAACTGAAGCATTCTGATTTATTCTTTAACATGTTGACTTCCACCATATTTAGAGTGAGCATTGATGTTAAACATATTTCAAAAATGAACCTTTCATAGAATTTCTTAATACTTCATCAATGTTTGAAAGAAAATTTGAAATTTGAAACTATTTGCATATTTCATTATCATTCTTTAAAAATTTGATCTTATTCATAAACTATTAGTTGATAAATGCTTATCTTTATGGATACGATTTTCTATGCTCAAACGTACATGTATTTTATCAATGACATCTTTTATGCATAAAGTATATTTCCAACGTGTCATTGAGAAATAACATTTTTGGTATCATTTATTTATTACCCTTCATGATTCATTGGCATGAACTTATTTGATTGGGTAAAATTATGTTAGATTATTATGCTCTTTGCTTAAATATCATATGATTTAATTTTTAAAGAGCATAAGGTTGTCATGTCTAATCTTGTGTGGACTCAAGAATCATTAAGTACCAAAGGATACATATTTCTGCAGAAGCTGACCAAAATGTTCTGTTGTCAAATACAAAGAACATAGGCAAACAGAATAAATCATTTCAGTGGCTATGTCTGCAAACTCTGTGGCATCACTCAAGTGACATCCCATCTCTAGCAAGAGGCTTAGACCAAGATGAGAAGCTATGAGCAGAAACTGATTTTAAGATCCTATGCAAAGCTTATTTGGGATTTCTGCTTCTAAGATGCATTCAGAGCAATTGACAATGGCTAGTCAGCAATGCATCTATGGATTACAAATGATTATGACTTGAGTGATTACGATATTACTTGAGTGAGGTATTGTATTTTGAAATAATGTGCAAATATCATAATCATGCTTGGCTAACTTGATTTTATTCATTCCATTTTATTTCATAAAGTTTTGCCCAAGAAAATTCATTTTTTTTAAAAAAATTAATCTTTATGCTTTAAACACTTTTATCATCTTAAAAAGCATAAGTGATTTCTTCATACCAATTTCAAGTTCTTTGGAGCAGGGCTAACTCCAAACTTCATAACATTTGGTGTCACTTTATTATTTGATATCATTAAAGGGAGGTTCAAATTTTAGTCATGCATTCATTAAGGGGGAGCTCTACATTCATATGCGTTTGATATCTTACAAACTTATCTCCTTTATTTGAAGAAAACCCTTTTTAAGCATTCTCATATGCATTCACAATGTTGTATTAGTTTTGATGATGCATTAATATCATATTTTCCTTTCGTTATCCTTATTTGAAAATATCATATAGAAAGAGATATTTTGATAGTTGGATGCACAAGCCTTGATGCAATTTGTAAAATTAGGAACTGAGATACCATGTAATGCCACAGTAGAGGTATCACTACGGAATTACATTTGGTATGCACTAACAAATCTCTTTGTCAAAGAAAGTGTTCAATTTGTAGCAGGAGATTCTGTTATATGCTAGGACATTCCTCAACATACTACAAGGAGAAACTATTACATTGAGAAAATATGTCTCAATCACACTACAGTTGTGATATGCTCTACAAAGTAGAAGAAAACTTCTCGAAGCCAGCTGAGACATGTTCTGCAGAAAAGCTATATGAAGGAAAGAAGAAGGATGGAAATGATCTCATACAAGAAGAAAGCAAGCAAATGGAATTCATTGATCATTCATCAATTTGCAGAACTTACATGAGCATTTCTAATCTCTACCTTTTATATTCAGTAAATTTTGCACATGTTTGGTATTTATATGCTTTAATTGTGAAAGATATTTTGAAAACCTCTCCAAACTCTTTCAAACTTGTTTTCATAAAAACATTCCAAGTTGTATCATATTAAGAATGAAAACAATTTCAAATCGGGGAGAGCAAATCAGTTCTTTGATTTTGTCTAATTTGGTTTCATATTTGCCTCTACAAGTATATCTTCTTTACTTCAACTTTTTGCTAATGACAAATAAGGGGGAGAGAATGGCAAGAAAAATATGCTAGTTTTATTAGTTTCTCATATTCATACATATTTTTCATAAAGTATTTGCCATCATCAAAAAGGGGGAGAATGTTGATTTTGATTAGTTTTGATGATGTCTTATATAGATGCCATTATTAAGAGCAAAAAGTTTATATGATATATTTATCTCCTACATTGACTAACTACTATATTTAATGTAGATTAGTCCAAGTTGAATAATAGCTCAAGAAGGAGATAAGAGACTAAAGAAAGAAGAAATTGAAAAGAATGTCAAGTTCAAGAAAAATGTGATATATTGAAGAAGGTAGAAGGTTGCAAAGAGAATGTCAAGTTCAAGAAGAAGATGATATATTGAAGAATTAAATTATGAAAATGATCAAGAGAAGAAGAAGAGGAGAGAAGAAAGAAAGAGTTAAATTATGGAGAATGATGAAGAGAAGAGAAGAAAGAAGGAAGAACTTGTTTAATAAATTGAGAAAATCATCATTCAAGTTCATATATTGATGCTAGAAGTCTCCAAGATCATATGGAAGTTGGAATGGATCAATTTGGAGTTAAAACCAGCAAAAATCAGTTCCAGGATGAGGAAACTCGAGTTTAGGACACAAAACTCGAGTTTGGAACTCAAAACTCGAGTTAATCATTAACTGACTCGAGTTTGCAATGTCTTCAGCATCTCTGGCGTCTCTGGACAAGGAAAACTCGAGTTTCCAGCTCTCTTCAGCAACCCAGTTCTACTCTGTTTCACGTTCAGCTTGGGCGAGGTCTGGTAATTCGATGATATCTCCAATACCAGAGATCGGATTGAAGTGAAAACAGTGGCATATGAAACTAGACTCCCAATGCGTCATTTTGATATAAACTTCAAGCCAAAAGGAGTTCAGATGAAGGAGCTATGGATTTATGAAGTTGATAGTGAAATTCACGCCACTCAGAAAACCAAGCTTCAATGTTTTGAGTGTATCTCACAAAGTACAGATCCGATTGAGCTGAAATTGGTGGCATATGAAAGTAGACTCAAAGGAATTTCTAAAAAGAGTAGACCCAACAAAAACGGAGTTCAGACCAGAGAGATATGGCCCTCGAAAGTTGATTGTTTATTCACGATGTTGCTCAGTTTGCTATCAAATGAAGCAAACTCGAGTCATTAAGTTGGAACTCGAGTTTGTCGGGGACAGAGCAAAATCTGATTTATGGGAAACACCGAAACTCGAGTCATTAAGTTGGAAACTCGAGTTTCCATCACACAGAGAGCAACCACCGTCAGAGCATCTTCAAAACTCGAGTTTGTGATTCAAAACTCGAGTTTGCACCTCAGCTTCAGAAAATCAGCGTTTCGAAAATCTCGTTTTTCATCAAGAACATCCAGATGATTACCCAAATGATCTATAATACTTCCTAACATCATTTGTATCATTTGTGTATATGTTTCAGATGATTAAAACGAAGGATTAGAAGCAAATCTCAAAATCTCAGATTTGTGTCAGAACATCAAAAGCTGTGCCAAAAGTTCTAACGGCTAGTTTCATCTGAGTCTAACGGCTATATTTCTTTACCCAACGGTCATTGAATCTTCAAACGGTCATATACTGATCTCCACCTATAAATGAAGACTCATTCAAGACAGAAAAAGGTAGAGAAACAAGCTTACATCTTCAACATGTTGATATGCTGATATTCTCTTCATTTACTCTCTGTTTTCAATGTTTTCATAGTTTATCATAGAGAGTGAAATGTTTTGTATTGTGCTTCAGTGTTTCTCCATTCACTTCTGAGAGAGAGAAGATTCATTGTAAACATCTTATCTTTCTATTTGAGAGTTACTCAAGATTGGGTGATCTTGAGTGGGAAACCCATTGTAGTGATTACAACTTGTAAGGGGAGTGAGTCCTAGTGAGAGGATTACTTCGAGTACAGAGTGTGTAATCAAACGGATGTATTGATTACAGTTTGTAAGGGGAGTGAATCCTAGTGAGAGGATTACTCCAAGTACAGAACTTGTAATCAAGTTGAAAGAAGATAGTGGATTGAAAATCTCAAGTGGAAGCTTGGGGACTGGACGTAGGTCAAGGATTGGGCCGAACCAGTATAAATCACAGTTTGCATATTCTCTTCCCCTATCTCTTACATTTCCAGCTATATGTTTAAATGATTGTTTATCACTTTATAAATTATTACTGTCATTCAAACTACTTTCTGTAAGTTGCGAAAAGATTTTCAAAGTTCTAAGATTTTAATTAAACACCCAATTCACCCCCCCTTGGGTGATAGCCAAGTCTTTCAATGATGTTTCAAAATTGGAAGTTAATATGATTGTATACTGAATGTTTGATATGCTTCAAATCTGTTTGGTAGAATTTTCCCTATCACTCACATATTGATCTTTGGTATTTAATATGTTGCGTGAACTCCTCATTCTTTTTCTCTAACTTGTTGGATCTCATGTCTAATAAGTTAATCATCTATGAGTTTCAAGCTTATCTCTTATAAAAGAATTCAATTTGTGAGTGTTATGTGGAAAGAGATTTGTCGTGTCTCCCAAAATAACCAGATTCAGTAAAAGATTTGCAGTAATAGGGAACCTGGATCGTTTTCCCAACGAACTTGCAGCGGGTTTGATAGGAATAACAGCGAAATAGAAACAGTAAAAATGGGGGTTTTTGATTCAAACGGATTTAAAAAGAAAATACACTGAAACAAAACGAAATATGCAGAAACAGATTAAAAACGATCAACCCAACGTTTAGATTCCAGAAACTTCCGTCATTGAACGAAATATAACTAACTCACGTTTGGTTCGCATATGTCCGAACAGTGGCGTCTCACTGTGCAATCGCACAGCAACACTGTAACCTAGTTCGAACTCAGTCCTTGGGATGAACCAAACTGAATATTAAATCTAATATTCGTACTATTTCCAGAAATCGAATCCGATAAGATGAAAAAAAAAATCGAGTAAAGTTACCAATTAAGAACGAGTCCTCTGGACGAATCATGGAATCCTCAATGTTAGGTTAATCACAGAATTTTAGCCGAGCATGGCTGGGAAAACGAAGAATAGACGAAGAACGCGAAGAACATTGCAGATAAAATAGAACTTCTGTATTTAATCCTAAACCTTCAAAAACGTGAATGAATGAATGAATGAATTTGTTTGCGGCTTCCATCTAACTTAAAGTTAACCTAAAAACGAAATGGGCTCTAATGGTTCAACCCAAAACAGAAATAAAATAAAAGTGGGCTTTAATTACAAAATTTGAGCCCAAATAAAATCCAAAAATATACAACTGACTTCGGCTCCAAAATCGACCGCCCTCTTGTCCGAATTTTCTCTTCATGTCTTCATAAAAATTGTAGCTCTCTGAATCATCTGAAACATGAGACAAAAATGAGGCAAATCCGATGTCTGGTTCAAGAGTTATGGTAAAAATAGTGAAGCAATGTAAAACTGGAATTTTATTATTAAAAATGGCTAAAATATAATCTAAGGCCCAAAGCCCAAATAAGTATAAAAGCCATTATTTATTAACTAAAGAGTCCTAAATTATTAATCAAGAGATAAAAAGAAGTGTATGAAATATTCAATTATCATTATGCGTACTGCATAAATTAAATTCTAGGTTGGCCATGTTATTCCAAACTTTATGAATGTTGATTAATGCATTGAATGTTGATGCATTAACTATTAGTGGAATAACTTACTAGGATGTAATTTTCGAAATCTAGTCACTTGGACTAATGATCAGTATGTGCTTCATCATTCATGAATCCTAGTAGTCATTTTGTTACTCAAATACATCAATTATGTCTTCATCCATTTTTGAGTAACTATAGTCGTGTGTTCAAATTCTTGCCTTAATTATTCATATATTTCTAGATTTAATTCTAAAAGGCAAGATTATCTCTCTATAGCAAAGTCATTGTGTCTACATATAATTCATTGTCCTTATGACTTTTGCTCTTGAAAAAAAATTCTTCAACATATAAACTTCAATGTTCCACATGTTCTCCAAATTTGAAGCATTATGATACACTCTAATATATTCTTTAATATGTTGACTTCCACCATGGTTAGAGTGAGCATCGATTTTAAACATGTTTCAAAAATGAATCCTTCATTCAAGAAAATTTTGATTTCATACAATTTTTTAATACATCATCAATGTTTGAAATAACATTTGAGATTTGAAACTATTTGCATATTTCATTATCATTCTTGAAAAATCTGATCTCATTCATGAACTGATAAATGCTTATCTTTAGGGATAAGATTTTATATGTTCTTTGATCAAACTTACATACATCTTATCAATGACATCTTTTCTACTTAAAGCGTAATTCCAAATTGTCATTGAGAAATAACATTCTGGGTATCATTTAGTTGTTACCCTTTATGATTCATTGTTTTGAATTTATTTGATTGGGATTTGATCTTTGATTGCTCTTCTCTTTGCTCAAATATCATATGGGTAAATTATATAAGACCATAAGAGTTGTCATGTCTAATCCTGTGTGAACCCAAGAAACATCGGGTACCAAAAAGCATATACTTGTTTTGCAGAATCCTCTGTTCTTGCATTGGGAAACAGGGATAAACAGAGGAAGATAAGCTTGTAAGATCCTCCCATGTGAACTACAAGTGATGACTATAGAGTCATGACATCACATGAGTAACCACTCGAGTAATCATCTAATGGAGAAATTCTCAGAGGAAAACTCATCCTTGTGCATCTAATCTAGGAGAGCCTCAATATTGGTCACATCATTAGATAATGGCTAGCCAGTTATGCATCTATGGATTACAGATGATTATGACTCAAGTAATTACAATATTACTTGAGTAAGGTATTGTAATATGCATATATCATAATCATGCTAGGCTAACCAGATTCACTCCATCTTATTTTATGAAATTTAGCCTAAGAAAAATCATTTTTAAAATGATCCTTATGCTTTAAACATTTTTATCATCATAAAAGTATAAGTGATTTCTTAAATACCAATTTCAAGCCCACCCAAATCAACTTGAAAGTTCTTAATTCTGTGATACCATGTTGTATCCTTTGGAGCAAGGATAATTCTAAACCTCATAACATTTTGGTGTCACATTATTATTTGGTATCATTAAAGGGAGTTTCATATTTTTTAGTCATGCATTCATTAAGGGGGAGCTTCACATTCACATGTGTTTTATATCTTAAAAGCTCATCTCCTTTATTTGAAGAAAACCCTTTTAAGTTTGCTCATCTCCATTCACTATGTTTTATTAGTTTTGATGATGAGTTAATATTATATTTGAGAATATATTATATTTTTCTTTCATTATATTATTTGAAAATATCATATAGAAAGGGATACTTTGATATTTGGTTGCACTGACAAATCTCTTTTGCAAAGAAAATTTTCAATTTCTAGCTGGAGATCTCATTCTATACGCTGATATTCTTTGATGCACTACAAAGAGAAACTATCAAATTGAGGAATAATGCTTTCATGCTCCATCATTGAAGTTGAGATATGTTCTACAAAAGAGCTCCATGAAGAAATGGAAAAAGATGGGAGCTGAGTACTGTCATAATCATTCAATGATCTCATACAATGAAGCAAGCCAACGGACATCATCGATCATTATATTCAACAATTTCCTGAGCCTACATGAGCATTTCTAATCTCTATCTTTTTATATTCATTAAAAATTTTGCACATGTTTGGTATCTATATGATTTGATTATGAACGATTTGTTTAAAAATAAAAAATAAAAATCTTTATAAAAACATTCCAAATTGCATCTCATTCAATATCAAAATGCTTTCAACAAAATGGGGAGAGAAAATTCTTTTCTTGACATATGGTTAAAGAGAGACAAGTCATTTCTAACTTGTTTTCATATTTGCCTCTTCACATGTATTCTTTCTTTACTTCAATCTTTTTGCTAATGAAAAATAAGGGGGAGAGAATGGGAAGAAAAATATGTTGGGCCTAATATATTTTTCTTATTCATACATATTTTTCTTAGAGTATTTGCCACATCAAAAAGGGGGAGAATGTTATATATGATTAGTTTTGATGATGTTTTATATAGATGTCATTTTTAAGAGCAAAAATCTTGCATGATATATTTAACTCCTACATTGACTAACTACTATGTATTTAATGTAGATTAGTTTAAGAATAATTATAGAGATTAATCAAGAAGATGATAAAACATTACAGAAAGAAGAAATTACAGAAAGTGTCAAGTAAGCAAGAAGTTATCAAAGTAGTTTGGGAATAATCAAGAAGAAGAGGAAATATTGAAGAATGATGAACTTACAAAGAATGATTAAATCAAATTAAATTATGAAGAATGATGAAGAGAAGAGAAGAGAAGAGAAGAAGAAGAGAAGAGAAGAAAGAAATAGTTAAATTATGGAGAATGATCAAGAGAAGAAGAAAGAAAGAAAAACTTGTTAAATGGAATGAGAAAATCATTATACAAGTTTTTAGATTGATTCTAGAAGTCTCCACGATCAAATGGAAGTTGGAATGGCTCAAATCGGGGTTAAAATAAGCTACAATTGCATTCCTGAAGTCATGCTCGAGCACACCAAAGTTATGCTCGAGCAAGGTGCACTTCCAGCCTCTTTTTTAGCAAAAATCCGCTCATGCTCGTGCATGCCTTTTGTCCTGCTCGAGCATGGTGCTCGAGCAGAGGAAATTCCGTGCTCGAGCAAGAACGGTTTTTCAGCTACTCTGTTCCAGGCGACCTCTGGTATTTTGACGTTATCTCTCAAACCAGAAGTCTGATTGAGGTAAAACCAATTTTTTTGGAAACTAGACTTCGCATGAGTCATTTGGAAATACGATTCAAACCCAAAGGAGGTCAGATGAGAGAGCTATGAATTTTAGAAGATGACAGTGAAATCAACGTCACACAGCAGACCAAGCTTCGGTAATTTGAGTGTATCTCATACATTACAAATCCAATTGAGCTGAAATTGGTGTCATATGAAAGTAGACTCAAAGGGATTTCCACAAAGATTTATACTAACCAAAATAGAGTTCATACAAGGGAGATATGTCCCTTGAAAGTGGATGGTCAGTTCAGAATATTGCAAAAAACGTTGGTCAAGAACAACCTCTAATCATCTGATGATAATGGACGAAATACAATAAGTTTGGAGCTGATTCTTCTTGCATTGGAAAGAATACTTGAAGATATTTATGAGCATGGGTGGTTTGCAAATATTGAAGCTATATCGAAGACATTATGCTCACGGGAAATTGACTATTGTGTTGTCAATATTCTTGCTTCTTGAAAGTCTCTACATTCTGGAACTTGAGCTTTAGAGAATTATTCTTGTTAACACATGATCAGAAGATTCAAGAATAGAAGTGTGCCCGAGCAAAACATTTGTCTTTACGAGTTTCCCAAGCATCGACGGTAATGATTCATTTTCAAAAGAGCCTTGCCTGAGCAGAGGCGCAAGGCTGCTCGAGCAGCATCGATTAAATACTAATTCTCGCCTCTGCCTGAGGCCTGCTTGAGCAGCATAAAGGCTTGCCCGAGCATCAGCGAGAAAATCTATTTTCTCCTAGAGGCTTGCCTGAGCAAACATAAAGGCTTGCCCGAGCATCAGCGAGGAAATCCGTTTTCTCTTAGAGGCTTGCCCGAGCAACGAAATACCTCTTGCTCGAGCATACTAATAGAGCAACGATTCGCTATATCTCAGAGTGATTATATCTGATAATTATTGGACCACCTTACCATTTATTACTGATCATATTCAAACTCATTCAATTCCTATTTAACCATTCAGTTTAAATGAGTTTCAGGTAATCAATCCTTGATTGACGGAAAAGAAGAACATAACATTATTTTCAGGCGTCAACGGACAAAACAATGGTGAAGAAGTTGAAGTCCTTCGATTTGGAAATATTTGACTTATGCCATTACTCAGAGCAATTTCCTGCACATATAAAGGGAAGACACTAAATGATGCAACGGTCATGAACCTTCAATGCAGAGCAAAAATTGGAAAACAGAAAAGGCGGTGAGTCTCAACGGCTATCTTCGAAATCATTCAACGCCATAAGAGACATTATAAAAGCCTATCTGATTCAATTCAACATTATCCAAGAATACGAAATATACATCTATGTATTATTGTGATCAACTACTTCAATTATCTTTAGTATCTTCGGATACCTATAGAACTTCAGTGTTCATATTTTATTCACTCGTGAGGAGATGTTAAACACCTTCATTATTTCAGTTGTTCAAACTTAAGGTTGTGGAACCTTAAGTAAGGGTGTACGATTACAACTTGTAAGGGGGAGTGAGTCTGAGTGTGAAAGGATCATCCTAAGTTATAGAGTGGGTAATTATACTTGTGTTTGAAGAGTTGGTGAAAATCTCAAGGTGTTCTTGGGGACTGGACGTAGGTCAAAGTATTAGACCGAACCAGTATAAATCTCTTTGTGTCCATTTCTCTTCCCTTACTCTTGATATTTATTTTCAAGTGTATCTTGCGAAAAGTTTGTTAAGATCACTTATTCACCCCCTCTAGGTGATATTCCACCGTCAGGGTTGATTGATGAGATACTCTTTTCTTTCGTGTTTAGGATCAACGCTTAAGTTCCCAAACATGTCAAGAAAGTTTGTCCCATCGAGTTCATTCTTCTTAAGGACTGATCGCATTGATGGTGTTGAAGTATTACTAGACTACATGATTCTACAACTAAAGATA
This sequence comes from Acacia pycnantha, assembly GCA_025563575.1. Taxonomy (NCBI): domain Eukaryota; kingdom Viridiplantae; phylum Streptophyta; class Magnoliopsida; order Fabales; family Fabaceae; genus Acacia; species Acacia pycnantha. The sequence goes on along the minus strand of JAMWYP010000194.1, from coordinate 89,885 downwards.
TGCAAAGTTTAGTTAATAATCTCCCACTGAATTAACAACCCTCATTATAATTAGTGGGCTACGATCCATATTTAGCTTAAAATTAAGTCTGCTTTGGCAGGACGCTTAAAATCAAGTTATTTAGGTAGGCAACGTCTTTGCCAATTACATCACATGTAACTCTTAGATCTTTATGGGATTCGATTATCATATGACTTGACATGTTTAATCCCATCTAATGCCTTGAGATCCAAAATCGTTTTGATAATCTCAATTAAGTCCGGACAATAATGAATATTGAGTATCACCATTACTTACTCTTGTCTCACCAAGATAACTCAGATGCATCCACTTTGGTGGAACATACAAATGAGCGATCTAGGTTTTGACAAGTATTCATTTATTGATGGCATTATGACTTAAGATTTTATTTAGAGGGTATAATTTTAGAGTAAATACCCTTTTTGGTCCCTGGAAAAAACACGGATGCCCTTTTTGGTCCCTGAAAAAAAATAAGTCACTTTTAGTCCCTAAAATGGAAAAATAAGGTCCCTGTTAGTCCTTTTGATCAATTTTTTTGCATATTTTAATCCCTCGGAAATTCCCAAAAAAGTCTTTTTAGTCCCTAAAAAGGACCAAAATGACTTTTTTTTTTACTCAGGGACGAAAAAGGGTCAAATGTGTTTTTCCAGGGACCAAAAAGGGTATTTACTCATAATTTAATTAATCCTATTGATTCTACTTATATGAATGCAATCACTATTGTATCTCATATAATATCTAAATTAATTATGAGTGATCTAATCAAAACATAATTAAAACTCTAAATAGATTATGAGTGATCTAATCTAATCATAATTATAATTCTAATGTTGATTATAAGTGATCTAATCAAATCATAATTAAAACTCTAAATTAATCATGCAATGATCAAATCAAGACATAATTAAAATTGTGACACAACATGGCTCAACCTCAACCTTCAAGATTATGCACTTTGAAACTCAAAGTAATCCTCTCACTAGGATTCACTCCCCCTTACAAGTTGTAATCAATACACCCACACTCAAGGTCCCTCTACCTTCAGATTTAATAGAAAAGCAATAAAAAAGGATAACTCTCTCACAAAATAAATTTATAATTATTGAAGTACAGTATATCTGAAGATATTACAGAGTATTGAATGAAACAGTAAAGAGCAATAAATTTGATTGAGTGTTGGTAGTTTGGTAGTTGCTCTGAATTGAATGTTTTTCCTTTTATAGTTGATCTCCATTAATGACCGTTGGAGAAGCTTCAAGTTAGCCATGAAGAGACTTTGGTGGTTTTGAATATATGTCACTTTCGTTACACTATAACTAATCTTCGTCCGACATCTCTTTTGTTCCAATGCTGACCATGAAGAGTTTCTTTCGCTTTCATCGGAATAGGGCTTTGAACATTTGATCATTTTTCTGCTGCTGAGAATAAGTTTCTGTGTTGATATTCTGTTTCTGCTACGCATTAAATGCTTCTAATACAGATTTTCTTTTTGATGATTCTCACATTAAAATTCTTTTGATCATCTGAAACTCACTAATAAACATGATTAAAGGCATTGAGAATAGTTGTGAGTGATAATCAGAAGTAACAACATAAAGATTAGACAGTTTGAATTTATGAAAACAATGATCAACTTTTAGTTCTAGAAGAACTCAAGTTGTCAAAACAAAACTCGAGTTCTCAACTCAAGTTGTGGTTTACAAAAACTCAAGTTCTGTTCTCTAGACAAAACTCTTTCAAAATGATTTTAGTTTCTAAAAAATATGATTTCAAAGGAGAACTCGAGTTGTTTTTTTTGTTTGAAATCAAAAACCCTTTGAAACAAAAAGGAATTCGAATTGTAAATACTCAAACTCGAGTTTTTGAACAGAGAACTCGGGTTGTTAACCTTTTTGAAGGTTTCGCTTAAAAATGTAAATCCTTTAAAAATGAGAGAACTCGAGTTGACAATGACAGAACTTGAGTTTTATAAAGTAAAAGTCAAGTTGTTCAAAGCATTACAGGAGTAGAGAATATACCTTAGAGCTTTACCAGGAACTGTTAACCTTTTTGAAGGTTTTGCTTAAAAATGTAAGTCCTTTCAAAATGAGAGAACTCGATTTGACAATGACAGAACTTGAGTTTTATAAAGCAAAAGTCAAGTTGTTCAAAGCATTACAAGAGTAGAGAATATATCTCAGAGCTTTACCAGCAACTCGAGTTGATATACCATAACTTGAATTGTTAATATTTTTAACCAAGAAGGAGTAGGACTAGCTGTTATAGCACTGTAGTATTCCCTTTGAAAAGAACTAGAACTCGAGTTGATAAATTTCATAACTCAAGACAGTTGAAATAACAGATTGAGAACTCGAGTTGTCTTGAATCATTAAGTTCTCTCAAGTGGCAAGTGGTTGTTATTATTAAAACTTAAACTGAGAACTAACAAAATTCTTCATGAGCAACCAGACAAATGTTGGCTATTTCTTCTTCCTCGCTTTCATCATCAGATTAGTTGTCTCCTAGATAGCTGGTACCTAGGCTTTCTTTTTTAAGCTATTTAATTTCTTCTTCTCCTTATTTTTGAGAAGTGAACATTCTGATTTGATTTGTCCGGGATTTTCACACTCATAGCAGATGATTTGGTCCTTGGATTCTCGTCTGCCACTTGGTCCTCCTTTTTGAAATCTTCAAAAGCCTTTATCATTTTTATAGAATTTCTTGAACCTTCAGACAATCATTTCGAGTTCATCATCTTCCTCTGGTTCATCATCTTCCGTCATTTCTTTGCCTCTTATGGCATTGAATGCCACACCTTTGGCTTTATTGCTAATCTCAACTTGACCCTTTTTTAACTTCATTTTTCCCTCATACTCAGACAGACTTCCAAAACGAGCAGTTACTGATCTCATCGATTCTCCTCTAGCTTCTTCAATTGTCGTGATTTTCGCCTCCTAGTCTTTTATGAGAATATTTAGTATTTTCCTCACTTGGGAGTTTTGGTCATACACTTTATCCAAAGCTAATAATTGATTTATCAGATGCGTAAACTTGAGTTCAAACTCAACTATGGGTTCTTCTAACTTCATACGAAGTAAATCATATTTGATCTTTAAAGTGTTGACCCTATTTTCTTTTATACCAGAAGTACCTTCATGAGCTGTCTCGAGAGCTTGCCACATTTCTTTGGTCGTTAATAGGTTGCATATACGGAAATATTCCTTCTGATTTAGTGCACTTTGGATCATTAGGATGGCTTTGCTATTCAATGTTATGAGCCTTCTGTTGTTATCATCAAATTCTGCTTCAGTCACACAGGCTCCTTCTTCTATTTTTGTTGGAAGATATTCTCCATTCTTGATTACTTTCCAAAGTCCATATTCAATTGCCATAACTAAGACTCTATTTAGCTTTCCAGAATGAATAGTGTTCTCCATTGAATCCAGAAGGTCTATTGATAGATGCACAGTCGGGTAAAATTCCTTCCATTGATCCTTCTCGAGATGTTACTCCTGTAAAGAGAAGACCTTGTTGATGTTAATCCTTCTCGTCATCTCTAAGATTTCCACTGTCTTTCAACGATTACACAAGCTCTTACAGAGTAATCCTCACCAGGACTCACTGCCCTTTACAAATGTAACCAAACAACCACACTCAATGCCCTACTACCTTGAGATTTTCCAACAATCAATTGAATGATAAAGACTCTCTCGTAGAGTAGATATATGAACACTGAAGAATATGGATATCACAAGATATTGTGAAGAATATTAATGAGTAATAAGTGAGCAATAAATTTTTTGTCATGGGTTCATTAGCTCCAATTTGAATGCTCTTGTATTTATAGTTGAAACACCATTAATGACGATTGAAGTTTTCTGTTGGATGTGTTCAAATAGTTCGTTAGGCTGGAGAAACTTCCCATTAGATACAAACCGAAGTCGTTGGAAGATTTAAGGATATGTCGCTTTTGCATCACTGCTATAGATCTTCATACGACATCCCTTTGGTCTCTTTAATGGACTAAGGATGAGGTGCTTTTGCTTTGCTGCAATCACCGGTTCAGACGATACTCATTGACCTGCTCTGAGTTCGCTTGTGTTTGCTTTATTTCTATGTCTACATTTAATGTTTTGACACAAATTTGCTTTTGCATTTTTGGACTTAATCCATGATTCAAATAATATGAAACTCATCAACAAATATGTTTAGTAGTATTAAGAAGAAGTATGAGTAATATTCAACAGTTAATAGTTGAAAATAAGTGAATTTGAATTTACGAAGAAGGAGGTTCAGTGAAAAAACAGGTGCACTCGAGTGTCATTCAAGCCACACTCGAGTGTTGATGAATTTACTCTCTGGAAGAATACTATTCAAAACAAAGTTTACTTGAGAAAATGTGTTTTCTTCCAGATACTAGAGTGTCATTTTATCCACACACAAGTGTCCTTTTTCCATACTTGAGTATTGATGCTTTGTGTGTCTGGTATAAGACTGTTCAAAAGATAGAGTTTAGAGAAAATACATTAATCTCTACCAGACACTCGAGTCTCTTTGAGTTAGACTCGAGTGCTGTCCTCGAGTGTCTCTAAATGACACTTCAAGTGTCCCACGAAGTCTTAATTCATAATTGTGTGTTATGCACAAACCTTGAACTTTTTTACCTAGCACTCGAATGTTGAAGATCACACTCGAGTATCAACCTTGTTGTTTCCAGAATGAGTGAGAGTGTTAGGCATTGTTCTTGCAAGTGTTGGGGCAACACTAGAGTGTTCATTAATACACTTAAGTGTTCGTCACATTATTCTGTGTAATACTCAAGTGTTCACTTAAATACTTGAGTGTTTAACACAACACTTCCTAAGCTGAAGTGAGTGTCAGCCACTTATGATGCGAGTGTTAAGAGTAATACTCGAGTGTGTCCATACCAGCACATTTTGAAAACTACTTTCTAATTTAAGTTTTGGTTTCAATAATAGTTGTATACTCGAGTGTTATTTAATGCACACTCAAGTAACTTGAATCATCAAGTCTACTTTCTTTGCAAGTGTTTGTTATCATCAAAACTTTTAATCTGAGAACTAACACACAAGAGTATCAAGTATCTCTATGATAGAAAGAGCTGAATATGAGATAACGTAGATGGACGGAGTTACTAAAAGATTTTAATCTTGAAATTAAATATCATCCAGGGAAAGCAAATGTCATCGCAGATGCTCTGAGTAGAAAGATGGTGCAAGTAACATATATGATGACATAGGAACAAAAATTATTAGAAGAATTTCGGGATTTGAATCTATCAAAGCAAGTGTTTCTAGACATGAATGTTCCTAGTGAAGTACTTCTTTCTGACCTTAGTGTTAGTCAAGGATAGAGTGATCTGAGAGTAGAAATTGAAGAAGCTCAAATGCATGATGAGCGAGCAAGCTCAATCCGAGAAATGATTTTGCGAGTTGGAGCTCAAGCTTATGATCTTTCACCGACTAGATTAGTCATATACAAAAGGCACATATATATACCACTAAAGGCTTATTTGAGGCAAAAAAAACCTGGATGAGGCGTACAATAGTAAGTATACTCTCTATCTTAGGGCGATTAAAATGTATTAAAATTTGAAGTCTGAATTTTTGTGGCCAGGGCTAAAGAGCAATGTGACCAAATACATGGCTAGATATCTTACCTATCAGAAAGTTAAGATTGAACATCAACGACCAACAAGACTTCTTCAAAGCCTAGAAATTCTTGAATGGAAGTGGGAGAGCGTTACCATGGTCTAGTGGTAGGTTTGCTCAAGATCATAAATTATGATGCAATTTGGGTAATTGCCGACGTCTTACCAAGTCGGCACATTTTATTCCCATCAGTACTAGTTATTCTCCTGAAGAAGCTAGCATAAATCGATATAAGGGAGATAGTAGAACTACATGGCTCATCGAAAAGTATTGTCTCTTATAGAGATCCTCGATTAGCATCCCGATTAATGAAAGCTCTACATGAAGCTCTAGGTACAAAATTGAGATTTAATATGGTCTATCATCCTTAGACGAATGGACAATCAAAAAGAACCATTCAGACGCTAGAATTTATGTTAAGAGCGTGTGTGTTGGATTTTAAGGGAAGTTGGGACTGTTACCTTCCACTTACCGAATATGCTTATAACAATAGCTAGCATGTGAGCATTCAAATAGCTCCGTATGAAGCACTTCATGGAAGGAAGTGAGCAAATTTTATGGGCCGGATCTAGTTGACAAGACCTCAGAGCAAATCAAAATAATTAAAAAAAGGCTCCTATCAGCACAAAGTAGACAAAAAAGTTATGCTGACAAAACAAGAAGACCTCTAGAATTTGAAGTCAGGGATCATGTATTTATGAAAGTATCTCTAGTTACTAGAATTGGTAGAGCAATTAAGAGAAAGAAACTAAGTTCTTGCTATATTGGTCCATTTGAGGTTTTTACAAGACATGGACCAATAACACATCAAATAGCCCAACCCCAAAATTTGAGGAGACTCCATGATGTATTTCATGTTTCCCAATTAAAGAAGTACCAACCAGACCCTGAACATATGATTGAGTATTAGGATATCGACGTACAAGATGTTAGTATTTAGGTGTCCTAGAGACAATCTGTAAGGACAGATCAACACCATTTCTACATTATAGTATTTCATTATTAATAAATGAGCATATTTTATCTTTATCATATTAATTGAAGAAAGAATATCACCTAGAGGGGGCAGTGAATAGGTGATCTCAAAAATCTTTTCCGCAAGGCAAATAAATGAAAATAAATAAGAATAGGACACGAAGCAATTTATACTGGTTCGGTCTAATACTTTGACCTACGTACAGTCCCCAAGCACACCTTGGGATTTCCACTATATGAACACAATTACACACACTGTATAGGACGATCCTTTCACTCTCAGACTCGCTCCTCCTTACAAGTTGTAATTGTACACCCACACTTAAGGTTCCACAACCTTAAGATTTCAACTAAGAAAATGAAATAGTGTTTAGCTCCTCACTGAGTAGATATGTGATAATCACTGAAGTACAGAAATATCTGAAGATATTAAGAGTAATTAATGAAACAGTAGGTAGTAGTTGAACTAATTGAATGCACAGAGTTTCGGTCGTTTGAACATTCAAGTCTTCTACAATTTATAGATGGTAGCATTTATGACCATTGTGAAGCTTGAAGAAATGACCGTTGTGATTCTGAAATATATCCGTTGAAGAGTAAAGAAGCAAAATCATCAATGTCTTCTATTATTCCTTCATTCTTTTATTCTTTCGATTTTGACCGTTGGAAGGACTGCAAAGAGAATGAAGCTTTCTGTATGTCCGTTGGTTGGTGTCTCGAACGGGTAATTGCATTAAATGCACTTCTGACAGGTTGGTTTCTTTATGAAGATTAGAGTTAATCTTCTTTCAAAAATTATCTGAAACTTGCTCATCAAACTGATTAAATGATGTTTGAAACAATGATAATTAATAAGATGAATAATCCACAAACATACTCAGAAGATTTTACAAGTTGAAAATTGATTTAAGAAATAGAGCACAGTTAACTCGAGTTAGGGTTCTTACTGGCTCGAGTCAGACCATCGAATAACGCACATCACATTTTTTAATTTCCTCTCTGACTCGAGGCAAACCATATCCTGACTCGAGTCAAGGCTCTAACTCGAGGCAGCTAAAGATGTAACTCAAGTTAAGTCAATGGTCCACGTTCAAGGAATACCTGGAAGTCCTTTCTAACTCGAGGTAGACCAGAGCTTGACTCGAGTCAAGGCTTAGACTCGAGTCAGCCAAGAGCGTGGCTCGAGTCAGCCAAGAGCGTGGCTCGAGTCAAGATATTGAATAAATCAGCTCACTGACCCATTTAACTCGAGGCAGATTTTATCTCAACTTGAGTCAGCCTCTAGACTCGAGGCAGCCAAATTGGCTCGAGTCAACTTCGAAGAACAAACCTTTGGAGATTCAGAACTAAGGGCTTGAGTCGAGTCACTAAGTGTTGGCTTGAGTCAAATGCCATTTTCAAAAATAACGGTCAATGTTCTTGGCTCGAGTTAGTGTACCTGGTTCGATTTCATTGAAGAGCTCAAACGACATTTCAAAAATTTCAAGAGCTTGAATCGAGTCAGAGAATTATTTAACTCGAGGAAAAGCCTAGACTCGAGGCAGCCAGAAGTTTGACTCGAGTTAAAGTGGCAAATTTGCAATAAACACCAGCGAATTGACTCGAGTCACAAAGATTAACTCGAGCCAATCTGATAGCAACAATTTTAACTGATATGTTTCACAGATTTGACTTAATTTGATCTTTTTGATTTGTCCTATGTATCCAATGTTCTTTCTGAAGTTAATCATCATCAAAACACATATGAGAACTAACATTCTCCCCCCTTTTTGATGATGACAACTTTTGAGAAACAAGAAGTTAAAAGAAATTTTGTAAAGGCTTGAAATCTTGCCATACACAAAACAGAATTTGCACATAATTTAAATAGCCCAAACCATTAGTAAACATCTACATTACAGTCAATATTGTCATGTCAAGCCATACTAATGCCATAAACTGAGCAATCACATAAACTGAACAATCATAGTAATCCAATAACAAGTAAATTAAACAGAAGTCCAAGAGCAAGTAATCAACATATTACAATTGAAAAAGACTTGCAATAACAAAAAGAAATTTCTTGGCTTCTTCATTTCTCACAACTTCTCCCCCTTTGACATCTATCAAAAAGAAGGGGATCACAGTGGAGGCTTCTGGAACTGAGAAGAAAATGGATGAGTGGAGTTGGGAAAAGGCTTAGGGGAATAGGGAATGATAGAGAGTGGGTGTGGAATGGAGATGGAAGTGTCAACATCATCTTCTCCAAACAATTCAACTGTAGAAGATCCAGAGTAAGTGATCTTCACAGTAGAAGTGTTGGATGGAGGGACAGGAATGGTGGGAGGAGCAGATTTAGGAGCGGAAGCAATAATGGGAGTAGATGAGACAGGGGTGGTAGTGAAGCCAAAAGTAGGGGAAGGAGAAACAGGAGGGGAAAGATGAAGGGCAGCAGAAGGAAAGGCAGAGGCAGAAGGACCAGATTGAGATTGGAGGAACTTGTCCACTTTATTGGAGAGAATCCATAGAGAGTCGTGGATGCGATTAATGCTTGCTCCATGATCATCCAAGTGGCCATTGAAGTTGTCAACTTCTTCCTTTTAGTCTTCTTGAACACCTTGCATCTTGGCTACTTCTTGCACCAGCTTTCCAATTTCATATTCCAGCTTTACTGATAGTGAGTTCTGAGCAGACATGGAAATATGAAGAGGGTCCAGACTATCAGCTATGGCCTTTTCAACAATACCTTTGATTTGAGCTCCAAGACTAAAAGGTGCAGGTCGTGAGGTCAGTTTTGGGCCAGGTTCTGCTTTGGATCTAGATGGTCCAGGTGCCCTAGATTGACCAGATCCTTCCTTGAAGTTGATCTTCATAAGATTCAGGATGTGTTGACCAAACTCCTCAGGCTTCTTGGGAATTTCATCCTTCTCCAAATACCAAACTTTCTCATGGAACAGAATAACAGACACTAGGCTTGGAAAAGGTATAGTAGAACTTCTCTTGGAGTGCATACAGTATTTCTTCATCTCATTAAAAATCCACTGACCAAGATTGTGAGGGACTTTATCAACAAAGGAGGCAAACATGGAATAGTCTCTCTGGGTGAAGTGGGTAAAGTTCTTCCCTTCTTGAACAAAGTTTCTAGAATAAATGTACCATAAAGCCCTGTGGATAGGGGGCATTGAAATGGGAGGAAAATTAAGTGTCCCTACTGGTTCACTTAACCTCTCATTAGGGCGAAGAATTTGGAAGATTTGCTCATTATCATAATGAATATCAGGAACAGGAGGTGGGTTGACAATTTGAAGCAAATCATTTAAATAAGAGGCAGTGATGGAAATGCGCTTTCCTCTGACTAGAGTGAGGAGTTTTTCTTCAGCTATGTTATGATGTTTATCTAACAGGGTGTGGGCAGACATGTTAAAGTAAAAGACTCTAACAAGAGTAGGACTGTAAGGAGCAAATATTGCAAGAAAATTCTCATAATCCCTAAACCATGGATAAAGATCCAAATGACAGTCAGTTCTAAGTTTAGGAATATCCACAGAAACTACTGGACAGAATCCTCTAAGAGCATAATCTTTACTAAAATTTTTCCCATCCTCAACAGAGAATAGGACAGGACCACAAATAAAATTAGTAGGAGGTAGAGTTTTAGAGGCATGATTAATACCCATAATGGAGGGTATTTCAGCTACCCTTGATCCTGACTGTTGAACTGAAGCCTTTGAGACTGAAGCAGAGCCCTTTGATTCTGAGGCAAAGGCTTTTGAACCAGAGACAGATATTGGGCTCTTCGTTTGTGTTTTTGAAGTACCATGAAACTCAGAGGAAGGCACAGATTGCTTCTTCTTGGTCTTCTTAGGGCTAACGATAACCATATCCTTATCCTTACGAGTTGAAGCTTCCTTGTCGATGGGCTTCTTTTTGGAAACCTCATATGGTTCTTCAGTCCGTAGCTTCTTTGGAGTAACCTCAGGTTCACCAAAAGATACTTTAGGGTGATATCGCTTGGTGGGAATTTTCTCCCGTTGAGATCGTTTAAGTGGTTGAGGAGACAAAGATTGTGTGGCTTCATAATCGGAGTTGCTCTTCTTTGATTTAGCGGAAGATTTGGGGTTGGATTTGGGAGGCATTGTTGGATTTGAGTGGGACGAGAGTGATTAGGGTTTTGGAAGAGAGAGAGAGAGAGAGAGAGCAGAGAAAAGGGACGATTGGATATGCAGAGAGAGAATGAGTGAAGTGAAGCGGCAGAGAGAGAGTATATAAAGATTTTAAAGTTAACTGGAGTCTATCATTGTTGACTCGAGGTACCAACTCAAGGTAGCAATGGTTGGCTTGAGTTAAGCAAGAATTTGAACTAACCTGTGTCTCCGAAGAATAAACTGACTCGAGTGGCGACCTCTTGGCTCGAGTCAAAAAGTGCTCTCCATTCTTCAAACTCTCGAGTTGCCTTTTCACTCGAGGCACACAGTCTGACTCGAGTTAAAAACCTTCTTCTATTAGTCAATCTCTCGGCCTAGCTTTGGACTCGAGGTGACACTTACTGGCTCAAGTCAAACAGCTCTTTTTGCACTTTTCTTGATTCCTGACGCGATTTGACTCGAGTTAAAAGATTTCTTGGCTCGAGTCAAGTAGTCTTAATTTATCTCTGTTCTTTCTTATCATAACAAAGTCCTGCAAAAACATAATCTAGAAACTCTGAAGCTTAAGTTAGTCTTAGTTAATCATCAAAACACTATCAATACACCATTGCTTGCATTACATTAACATTTTTACTTACAGTTCATTGGGATTTACCATTCCCAATTCTCCGGATGAAATTGAACTGTTCTTTTGCTAGAGGCTTTGTGAAGATATCATCCAGTTGTAAATGCGTGGGAATGAACATCACTTTCACATCTTTCTTTTTCATGTGATCTCTGATGAAGTGATGTCTTACACCAATGTGCTTAGTCCTTGTATGTTGAACTGGATTTTTTGCCAGACTGATTGTGCTTGTATTGTCACAAAGGATTGGAATTTCTTTCAAATGGATTCCCAAGTCAGATAACTATTGTTTCAGCCACAGAACTTGTGCACAACAACTTGAGGCAGCCACATATTCAACTTCAGTTAAGGAAACAGCCACGGTGGTTTGTTTCTTACTGAACCATGATACAAGTGATCCTCCCAGAAACTCACACTGACCACTTGTGCTTTTTCTATCAATTTTGTAACCAGCGTGGTCTGAGTTTGAGTATGCCACCAAGAATTCTTGTTGACATTTTGGGAACCAAAGTCCAAGCTCCTTTGTGTCAGCAAGATAATGAAAAATCCTCTCCACATGCTCGACATGTGATTCTTTAGGAGCAAATTGGAACCTTACGCACATTCCCACACTAAACTGAATGTCAGGCCGACTAACAGTTAGATACAACAGTGACCCTATCATTCCTCAGTACTTGGTTATGTTGAAGTCTTTCCCTTTTTCTTCATCCGCATCTAAAGTAGCTGTTGAACTCATTGGGGTGTCAGCACCATTACAATGTTCCATTCCAAATTTCTTGAGCAGATTGCAAAGATATTTGGTCTGTGAGATAAATATCTCATCTTTTCGTTGTTTGATTTGCAAGCCAAGGAAGTAATTCAGTTCACCCATCATTGACATCTCAAATTCACCCTGCATTTTCTTTGAAAATTGCTCATAGAGAGATTCATTAGTAGAACCAAAAATAATGTCATCAACATATATTTGCACAATTAGAATTTCATTAAGCCTATTGGTTTTAATGAAGAGTGTCGTATCTGCTTTTCCTCTAACGAAGCCTTGATCTAATAAAAATTTGCTCAACCGCTCATACCAAGCTCTTGGAGCTTGTTTAAGTCTATATAAGGCCTTTTTGAGACGGTAAACATGATCTGGATGATGATCATCTTCAAAACCAGGAGGTTGTTCTACATAAACCTCCTCCTGAATAGAACCATTCAAAAATGCATTCTTAACATCCATTTGATAGAGTTTAAATCCTTTGATGCATGCAAAGGCTAGGAGTACACGTATAGCTTCCAATCTAGCCACTAGAGCATACGTTTCCTCATAATCAATTCCTTCTTCCTGACTATAGCCTTTGGAAACTAATCTAGCCTTATTTCTAACGATAATTGCGGATTCATCACGTTTGTTCTTGAATACCCACTTAGTGCCAATAACCGGATGGTCTTTAGGCCTAAGTACCAAGTCTCAAACTTGATTTCTATCAAATTGATGTAACTCCTCTTGCATTGCTATCATCCAATCATTGTCTGATAGGGCTTCATCAATTTTAGAGGGCTCAATCTTTGATATAAAAGTAGAAAATGTAACCTCATTCAAGGTACTTTTTCTCGTTCTTACACCTTGATTCACATCTCCTATCACTTGGTCTAGGGGGTGATTCCTAATAAATTTCCAAGCTCTAGGTTGAGATTGATCTAGGTTTTCGCAAGAATTTTGACAATCGTTTTCAAAATTTTCAGCAGAGGCAGAAGTAGTTTTTGAAAAGAACTGGTTTTTATACATAGGTTCATCATCATCCAAAGACTCATCTATCTTGGATTCGCAAAATACGACATGAACTAACTCTTCAACTAAACGAGTACGCTTATTGAAAACTCTGTATGCTTTACTCCTATTAGAATATCCAAGAAAAATACCTTCATCTGATTTAGAGTCAAACTTACCCAGACTGTCCTTACCATTGTTGTGTACAAAGCACTTGCAACCAAAGATGTGCAAGTGAGCCAGATTTGGTTTCCTTCCTTTGTAAAGCTCATAAGGTGTCTTGTTTAGCTTTTTCCTTAGATATGCACGGTTAGAAATTTAGCTTGTTGTGCTCATTGCATCTGTCTAGAATACTTGTGAAGTCTTATTCTCATTTAACATTGCACGAGCCATTTCGGTGAGCACATGATTCTTCCTTTCAACTACACCATTTTGTTGAGGTGTTCTAGGAGCGGAGAATTTATGATCAATGCCATGAGCATTGCAAAATTCTTTGAAGGCTTTATTTTCAAATTCTCCTCCATGATCGATTCGAATAGCTGAAATACAAATATCTTTCTCGTTTTACAACTTTTTTGCAAACATAACAAATAGATCAAAGGTTTCATCTTTTGAGGATAAGAAAACAGTCCAAGTGAAACGAGAGAAATCATCGACAATAACTAAGGTATATAAATTACCACCAAGACTCTTAACTCGAGCCGGTCCAACTAAGTCCATATGAAGTAGTTGAAGAGGCCGAATTGTAGAGATTTCAAGTTTGCCTTTTAAGGATGATTTGGTCTGTTTACCCTTTTGACACGCATCACAAATCATGTCATTTTTAAAATTAAGTTTTGGTAAACCAATGACCAAAACTTTTCTTAGCAACTTGTCAAGTTGAAACATGTTCACATGAGCCAAACGCTTATGCCACAACCAACTTTCGTCCAAATTGCTAACAAAACATTTTTCAGAACTAATCTTAGGTAAATCCAAGGTATAGCAGTTACCTTCTCTAGGAGCTTTGAATAGCACCTTAAGTTTACCTTTATCAATTGGAAGATCATCTTTCTGGACAATGAGACACTCCTCTGAATCAAAGATGATCCATTTGTTCTTGTCGGCACTTTGACTTACACTTAATAGATTATGGCAGAGGCCTTCCACAAGATACACATCTTTGATTTGAGGTCCATCTTTTGCGCCAATTTCACCAATGTCGGTGATTTTCCCGGATTGATTTCCTCCAAATGTTACTTTTGTTGGGATCCGTACATGCAGCGGAAAAAAAAACTTTTAACGAATCCCTTAGGCAGATCGCTCAACAGCGTTTAAATCAAGATTTAGGGTTTTCGAATCATACCTATGCGGAGGGTTCAGCGTATCATTCGTGTTTACGCCTCGATCCTCGTGCGCCGCAGACGTCGTACGTGTCGAACTAGGTGGCATCTTTTATCCGTGCTTCTTGATCACGTGGGCTAACGCCTTCTTGTTCGATCAGACGACTTCGCGTGTCCTCTCCCTCTACCGGTATTAAATTATTCAAAATTAATCCAATTAATTTCGAATTATGAATTTGGATTAAATAATATTAATTAAATCTGTCCAACAGATCTAATCTAACTACTTGATCCGAATTAATAGGCCTTCAGATTTAATTTATATTTATAAATTAAATCAAGATATGATATGCTTATATTTAATTTAAAATGAGATCGATATCTCAGTTCAAATTAAATCTGACATGCAATATCTTTATTCGAAAATTAAATCTGAGATACAATATCTCAATTTATTATAGTTATTTAATTTATCAAATAAATTCATTTCTTTCAATGTCTGATTTTTTCACTAATATACAACATTCAACCATAATGATGCTATAAAGATTTCACATAATTTGGTATGATGCATACCCCAACTAGAAATATTTATCATATTTGGGTGTCTAAATAAAACTACCACACTACTACAAAAAAACGAAAAAACGACCTAAATAAGGCCCAATTAACGTCCTTTTTCAGAGGGACGTCTCGGGCTGGGTAGTCGTTTTTTTTGAAGTTTGGCGACCTGAATTTATTTCAGGACGCCTGATATTAGGCGACCTGAATAAATTTCAGGACGCCTAATATGAGGCGTCCTGAAATAAATTCAGGACGCCTAATATCAGGCGTCCTGAAATTTATTCAGGTCGCCTCACATGACGCCTTTTTTTTTTTTAAAAAAAAATCCCCCGAACCTTAATTTCGGGGAGCTAGATAGTGATGAGCCAAGCGGATCGAAGATAGCAAGCCACGATTTGGGCAGAGGAAGAGCAGATCTGAAATTCAAGAAACATGCTAAGGAGCAAATCTAGAATAATAAAAATGCCATGGAGCAAATCCAGAAAACATCAAAAATAAGAAGCAAGCGATAAGGTTATCTTAAAAAAAAACCTAGAACAAACCCATGACCTGAACAGATCTGCAACGAAATCAACTGTGGCTTTCATCCGCGGTGGCGTCCGGTGTCGCTCGGTTTCAGATCTCAGTGGCGAGGGGAAACTTAGATCTGTTTTCCTCTGAACTTCTCATGGCAGGAAGAGGCAGACGAAACTAACGACGGCCTGAATCAGAGGAGGAGCAGAGGATCGAGGGAGGGAAGATGGAGGGAGGACGAGGCACGAGACGAGTGGAAAAGGAGAGGAGTTTTAGCGCTGTGTGAGGGAGATCGATTGTGTAGCGCGCCGTGACAGATCGAATAGCTAATAAATACATTTATCCTTTTTTGGCGACCTGAAATTTGTTTGGTCGCCAAAAATAGTATTTTGGCCCAAATTTTTTCCGAAAATTTTTATCCTTTTGGCGACTGAAATTTGTTTCAGTCGCCAAAATACTATTTTTGGCGTCTGAAACAAATTCGGGGCACCAAAATTACCCTAGCGCCAAATTTTTTAAAAAATTACCCAGCGCCAAAAATTTCCCTTTTAAGCGTCTTAAAATATATTTTAGGATGCTAAAATGTTTTTAAATATATATTTTTGATTTCTTTGATTTGATTAGTAAAAGTTTCTATATCTTTGATTTGATTTGATTAGTATTATTTTTATTTCTTTGATTTGATTAGTAAAAGTTTGGATTTGATTAGTATTATTTTTGATTTTTTTGATTTGATTTGATTATTTTTCGATTTCTTTGATTTGATTAGTAAAAGTTTCTATATCTTTGATTTGATTTGATTAGTATTATTTTTATTTCTTTGATTTGATTAGTAAAAGTTTGGATTTGATTAGATTTGTTTAGTATTATTTTCGATTTCTTTGATTTGATTTGATTAGTATTATTTTTTATTTCTTTGATTTGATTAGTAAAAGTTTGGATTTGATTAGATTTGATTAGTATTAGTTTCGATTTTTTTTTATTTGATTTGATTATTTTCCGAAATTTTTTTCCGAAATTTTTTATCCTTTTTGGCGACCTGAAATTTGTTTCAGGTCGCCAAAAATACTATTTTTGGCGTCCTGAAACAAATTCAGGGCGCCAAAAATTACCCTAGCGCCAAATTTTTTTTAAAAATAACCCAGGCGCCAAAAAATTTCCCTTTTCAGCGTTAAAATATATTTTAGGATGCTAAAACGTTTTTTAAATATATATTTTTTGATTTCTTTGATTTGATTAGTAAAAGTTTCTATATCTTTGATTTGATTTGATTAGTATTATTTTTATTTCTTTGATTTGATTAGTAAAAGTTTGGATTTGATTAGTATTATTTTCGATTTTTTTGATTTGATTTGATTATTTTTCGATTTCTTTGATTTGATTAGTAAAAGTTTCTATATCTTTGATTTGATTTGATTAGTATTATTTTTATTTCTTTGATTTGATTAGTAAAAGTTTGGATTTGATTAGATTTGTTTAGTATTATTTTCGATTTCTTTGATTTGATTTGATTAGTATTATTTTTTATTTCTTTGATTTGATTAGTAAAAGTTTGGATTTGATTAGATTTGATTAGTATTAGTTTCGATTTTTTTGATTTGATTTGATTATTTTCCGAAATTTTTTTCTGAAATTTTTTATCCTTTTTGGCGACCTGAAATTTGTTTCAGGTCGCCAAAAATACTGCTTTTGGCGACCTGATTAATTTTCAGGTCGCCAAAAAAAAAATTCTGGAGCCAAAAAATTTCCCAAATTTTCAAAATTGCGCCAAAAATGTTGATTTTGGCGTCCTTTAGGTTGTCTAAAGTCTCCAAAAAATCCTAAATGACGCCAAATATTACATTTTAGGCGTCCTAAATTAATATTTAGGTTGTCTAAAGTCTTAAAATCAAGTAAATAATTACGACAATGCCACCGCCTTCACTTTTTACTTCCTTTTTTAAAATAAGGACGTCTTTTAGGGTAGTAATATCCATATTTTGTAGTAGTGCCAACACTTATGTTCAATAATTATAAAGACAAATAATCAACCTTTGGGTTGATCCATAAACTTATGTTCAATTCACTTACAATACAAACATAACATCATAGCATCAAGGTTATGGATAATTGAAAAATCACCATAATATTCACAAAGAATTGACCAATTTGGTGATTAACAAATCAACTATACTCTTATTATAATATTTAGAATCAAAATAATTCATAAAGAATTGACCACTTTGGTGATTAAATAATGAACATTCATATAATTGTTGTTCACAATATTTAAAAAGCATAAAATCATAGCCACTAAATTATCCATAATTATAAAATAAAGGCTATAATTGCATTTCTACCAATACATGAAACCATTCATGCTTATACCAAAAGAAATAAAAATACTATGAAAAATTAAAGCACATTTATCTCTACACTAGATAAATGATTGAATTTCCATACCACCACAAAATATTTAATAATTTTACCACATTTACTTTCAAAATAAAATAATAAATCCTTCTTAATAAAATAAATAATGGCTAAGATATTTACAAATATCACCATTTTTATTCAACCATTATTAATTCAAAAAGCTTCACAAGATTTTAGGAGAGATTATAGGAGATATCAAACAAATTAATGTCTCCATTGATATTAAAGCCTTAAACGAGAATAAATTCCCCTCTCATCCTAAAATTTAGGACTTTTAATTAAAGCTCATCATTTAACTGTTAAACATATTTAATTTCTGTAACTAGAAACCAAATAATAGAATAACACGTATCATATCAAAATTTCATCTCCATACAATAATTAATATAATCCAAAATATTAATTAATAAAACCAATATAATCTCCTGATGAAACCAAGGCATAAGATATATATTATCTTCACTTTATTAATTTAATTTTAATTTGATCCTCATTAATATAAGGAGAGATAGTAGGAGATTTATTAATTTATATCAATATTTTTTCCAGCCGAAAGAAAAAATGCAGCCTAAAAAACGTGCAGCTCAAAACAAAAACAAAAAATATTGCAGTTTGGCCCAAACAGAAACCAGTCCGGCCCAACAAATGAGCCCCACGTTAAATATAGTTTAATACATATTTGGCCCATCTCTGGAGCAAAAGGCACCAATAGCTCATTGGAAAGGCATCTCTACTAGAAGCAAAGTGACGCTGGTTCGATCCCGCAGGCGCGTTTTCTTAGGTTTTTTATTTTTAAAAACATGCTGCATAAAATTGGCAAACAATGGATTCGAACCCGCGACGGAAGAGAGCAACGCACCCTGAGGGCTGGCAATGAGTCTGCTTTTAGAATCGCACGGATGAAACTAATAGTAAAATGTATGGGAGCGTAGTATTAGAAAAACGAGAGAGTTTTTCTGTCATACGCACGTCTATTTATAGACGATGAAACAATCAAATGGAGTCTCGTCGGCGAACCGACGTGACCGGCGGTGGCAAACCGACGCGACTTCTTATTCATAATCCATGGGACACAAAATTCTAACAACCTTCTCACACTCCACAGGGATGCGTATCTTGCACCCTATATTTGGATGTCCCACACCGGTGTATTGTTGCCGATGCTCTTGTTTACACAGATCAAACCACCCACCATAATAAGAAAATTCCAGAAGACCAACGTAGGGTGACTATGAAATCTGTTCGAGAGGGGGAAGAAAAGACAGACATCCCGATTGATGATGAGGAGGTTCCCGATTTAGGCCAGGTCATAGGATCGTTCATCCTTTGGCCGAATCATCTTATTCAGGTGGCGGCGACACCTCCAATGGTAAGAAATACATTACTAGAACTTGATTTTCATTGGTAACCCACTCATAATCTGTTTTTTATGTTTTCATAGAATGAACAAGCTGTGAGCAGATTTCCCTTCTTAGCACAACTGAGAGAGTTGTACAGGAACATCAGCTATATCTCCTTGCAGATGCATGAGGGCATTGTCGACGTAGAAAAATCATATCCCTTAACAATTGACAAGGAAGATCTGCAACAGTTTATGGCTATGGAGTGTTTAGATATAGAATTTCTTCAACTTGCAATCATGTAAGTTTTTTCCCCTTTAATTATTGCATTGATTTTTTGTTTTATATATTCAACAACATTTATCATTTAAATTTCGATCATAGTGTCTGCCACAACATATGCGTCCAGATAGGCCGAACGGGTTCACATGGATTCTTATGTCCTGCAAACACTACTTCAAATCGCAATAAGTTAGCCAGAAGGGCGCTTTATGTTGGTTGTACAATGGGCGACGAAGAATTGCCTCGTTAATACTTGAAAAGTACATATTTTAGTTTTGTCTATATAATATTTTTAAGAATAAATTGCTTTCTTATCTTATCTTAATTTAATATTAATATGTGTATGTTGTAGTGATCATTGGACCCTATGTGTTGTTTGTCCCTCTAACAACATATGTTATTGCTTGGATCCCTCAGGTGGCAAGCCAAATGATGAAATCAAATCCATGTTTACCGAGTAAGTAAATTTTTTTCTAAATCATTGATTCTTCATTTAAATGACTTGTTTTCATGTCTGTTAATTTCCATTTTAATAATAGTGGTCTCAAGACGTTTAGAATGCTTTCTGGAGCACGAGAGCAGGGTCAACCGAAGTGGGCTTATCTAAAGGTAAGTAGTTTCAATTCAAGTTATTTCATTGACACAGTAGCTTTCGATATGCCTTTATTCGTTTTAACATTTTGCTTTTGATTTATAGTGCCCTCGACAACCAGGGAACTCTGAGTGCGGATACTACGTTATCCTTTATATGCATTCCATCATTTCCAGCGGACGTATTACAGGTTTTCAACGCATACGTAATCTCTCCGTGATTCTCAAATGATACTATTTTTGTTGTTGTACTTGAGTTGTTAATTATTTCATTCACTACATTGGTTTATCTTATACCTTGTTTTCCAATTTACAACTTTTTGATAGTGTGGATCCGTACTCAGAGGAAGACATCGATATGGTTCGAGACGTTTTGGCTGGACATCTTCTTCAACACATATAGAAGGTAATAATATTATAATGAGAGAATTTTAGTTGGGAAAACATAGCTTGTGACTGCTTCTACTCTGGAAACTTGATTTATTCCTTCATTGACTGATTCTCAATATGTCACACTCGTTTTGTCACTTTCAATTGTTGTTGGGATAAGTGTTGTTTGAAGTATGATGTGCGGACATCTTCCATTGTAGTTCCGTAAGGGACAACCTAAAATGCTTGAACAATGGATTATTTGTTTTGGCTATTGCATCAATATTCTAATATTGTTACACAATTTTTGATGATTGACCAATGTTGTTAAAAAAACTCTGGAAGCTTATCTAGGGTTTTGATTTTTCAATTTATTCTTCAATTCTAATTGGTGGAGTATGATTTAGGTTCTATTCCTGGTGTCTCCTTCGATCAGATGAAACTACAGATCAAGTTAGGCGTCCCCCATTCTCTCCATAGCAATCTTTGGATATTGAGAAAGTCAAATCTGTATTTCCCTAGTGAGTACTTACACTTATGGAAACTAGTGCTTGATCTTTCACCAATGGCTATCAGGATATATTGAGAAAGTAATCAAATATGTATATCTTAATTTGCTTGGCTGTGCAGGGGGGATTTGTGTCCCTAGCAGATTGTTGTAACCTTCAAATCAGTAATATATATCTGATTAATTAATTAGTGGTGTTTTGGGGTGCCGAGAAAAGAGGGCTAAAAGAGATCAAAGTGTAGATGGGAGATCATGTGAAGAGACGAAGTCGACAGAAAACATAATATTTGAGGAGGTATGAGTAGATTTGAGTAGCTCAACGGCACAATCCTCCTATGACGGTCATGACAGTCTCGACGATGAACGTGTGAGAGTCCAATGAAAGGAGGCTAGAGAGGAAGAAGAAGAGCATACTTTGGAGGTTTTTTCTCATCATTTTCCTTTGGAAAATCCGCCTCCATTGCTCAATGTGGAAGGAACAGATTTTCCCTTATGTAACTAAAAATGGCTTCCGATTAAAAAAATACAGCGTACGAAAAAAGTGAAGTGATGGGAAAATGGACATTTTCCTTTTCCTTAGGCTGAATTTCAGCCAACCAAACGGCACCCTATGGAATTGATTGAAGACAAATGAGGCTGACCAGTGGAGAAAATGATGAAGAAATTAAAATTATACCTTTTTTAAAAAAAAAAATTATCTGGTTAAATTTAACATCTTAATTGTAATACCCGGATATTTATCTGGCATATTATAAATAAAAGTTGGATAATTCTGATAAGTGAAAATTCAATCTCCAGTCTTGTATAATTATAGCATATTTTCTAGGTAGAATTTCTACAAGAAATTAGGGAATTTAAGGGCCAAAGAGCCAAAATGACCAAAATGCCCCAGAAAGGGTAATCAACTTAGGAAATTATGGGAAAAATACCAAAAGGCAGTAAAATGACCAAGTGAATTAGGAGAGTACATTATCCATAATTATGGTAATTTAATAAAATATGAACTTGGGAAAATTGTATAAGAGTGTTCAAAAAGTAGTAAAAAGACCAAAATACCCTTGTAATTATGGAATAATGTTAGAGGTATGAAAATACTAATGTTAATACAAGAGTATGAAGATAATGAGACATTGTAATTAAGAAAATTATTAAGTTATGATAATTAAGTAATTAAGTAATATTTGGCTAATTACTTAAGCATAAGTGAAGGAAATTCACAAATAATTATATGAAACCCTAAAATTGGTGGTTTTTGTTTTAAAATTAGTAAAAATGTATTTACTAATTAATTGGAAATTTTTATGAAAAATAGTTGAGTTTAGGTATTTTTAAGCCTAAATACAAGAATGGACCAATTAGGTGATTTTGTGGAATTTTTGGAAAAATTAAATAAATAAGTAATTAATTAATTAATTAAATTAAAAAAAAAATAAATATTTATTAATCTAAAATAGGGCCAGCCGAAATACAAGAGAAAGGAAAATGGAAAAAATATATAAAAATGAAATAGAAGAAGCAAGTGGCCAAGTTGCACATTATAAAATTAATATAATTAAATTAAAGCAAAAATTGTGAATAGTAATTTAAAAATTAGGAAACGGATCCTATCTAGAGATCTAGGAATAGGAATCCCAATTAGGTGATTTTGTGGAATTTTTGGAAAAATTAAATAAATAAGTAATTAATTAATTAATTAAATTAAAAAAAAATAAATATTTATTAATCTAAAATAGGGCCAGCCGAAATACAAGAGAAAGGAAAATGGAAAAAATATATAAAAATGAAATAGAAGAAGCAAGTGGCCAAGTTGCACATTATAAAATTAATATAATTAAATTAAAGCAAAAATTGTGAATAGTAATTTAAAAATTAGGAAACGGATCCTATCTAGAGATCTAGGAATAGGAATCCCAAGGTCAAGGTAAAATATTGATCGTGAGTTTTTACCTTTAAGTGACCTCTTCGGGAAGTTAATTCCGAGGCCGTTTGTGCATTTTCCTAATAAAACAAAATAGGGAAAAATGCATATAGGCATAATTTTGGAAAAGAGGAAAATAAATTCTAACTCAACATTTAGGAATGGGTTTGAATTTATTTTGACATATTTGGAATCAGTGAATTTTTCTGAAGAAGTTGGCATTCTCAGAAATGCGTTCTGAAACCGGACGCGATCGGACACGTTTTTCGAGGAAACTTCAACTGGACTGTTGGAGGCCTATGTGGAACCAAAATTTAGGTTAACTTGGACATTTCTACTAAGTGAGAACATGTCTTCAGAGTTGTAAATCCAGAATCTTGTGAATTCTCCGAAATCACGCGAATCGGGTACCGATCGGGGAAAACGGTTGGGCTAGGGCTTAAAGCAAGCCAAGTCACCATTTTGGACCAATGGGTGGCTGCCACATCAGCAAGGGAGGTCGGCCAAGGCATGAAAAAGCAAGGGCAAAATCCATGTGCAATTGTTGGACATGAAAATTGGAAACAACCTTGGTAATTCCAACCTTGTCCCTAAAAATTCTCTATAAATAGGCATGTTCTCCTTCAAAATTCTGCACACCATCTTCTTTGAGCTCCTTGGCCAAAAATCCTAGGGAGAGAAAGAAGAGAGAGAAGTTCTGGGCGGAAGCTCGCCGAAGTCTTCAACGGGTAAGTCTTTCGGGTTTTAGTCTTTAGTTTTTAGTTTAGTAGTTAGTAGAATTGTTAGTTAGATTTAGAAAGTAGGTGACAAGATTCCTACAAATGTTTTAGAGCCTTGTTTGCGTTGAAAAATATGCGAGGTGTAAACATAGTAGGGATCGAGTCATGAAAAGTTGTAGTTTTTATAGCTCTTTTAAAGGTTAGGGGTAGTAATAGCCTTTAAATTTTGAGTATGATTGGGTATCATATGGGAGGGCTATTCTAGTCTTTATTTTCAAGAATCATAAATGCGTCGAAGTTCTGGCGAAATTTTGGGAAGGAAATAGCCTATGTAGCGGAAGCGCTGGCGAAATTCCGCCAAGTAGGGGTATAGGGGCAAAATGGTAATTTTTACCTAAAATGCCGCTTATAATGTCAAATTACTAATGGAAGTGACATTATTCTCATAGGATATCTGAAACGTTGATTCTGCGCGTTCTGCCGCCGACGTGCCGCGTAGGATTCTTGCACGTTTCTCCGTAAAAATACGTTTTCCGCCGGTAGTACCTAACGTTGCCAACGAAGGTACGGACGCGTCTCGTAACACTAATCTTGTGCTTCTTAAATGCATATATGTCAATGATATGTTCGTAGACCGTTATACTGACGGTTATACGGGTTATAGTTTTGATAACACCGTTTTGTTTTCCTAGCGCCGAGGACACGACTAATTATCGTGGCACCGGTGAATAGTGCAAGTCGTTGTTGTTATTTACCTTATGGGGCTTTACATATTGCTCGTACTTATGTTTTGTCGGCATAATGATCATGCATCTCTAGTATGCTTATGATATACCGTTGTATTAGCTCTAGAAATATCTCGTTGTCCGTATACCGTATTGTTTGGGTATGAGGTTAATTGCTACCTGAGATTCAATACGTTGAATTGAATCTCAGCTGTAGCTTCAGGGTCAGGAGGACCACGGATCGTGGATCGAGGCAAGTACCCGGAGTAGGCATGCAGCTGAAGACTATCTCTATCTTATCATTACACTATTTCCTTTCTAAACCTTAGGATTACTGTAATCAATACAATGTTACACGATGGTTGATGTTTTGGCTAAGAATCCAATTACTCTTTCGCTCTTTTGCTCTACTCTGATTGTTTGTTTGAAAAAAAAAAATTTCTGCATTTCAAACTTGGGATGTTACATTAATAATTGTCTTAAATTGATACATTTTTTATTTTTATTTTTATGCTATGTGAACTATTTACTACTTTCACTCCTAAATAAAAGATCTAGTTGACTTTTTTGTAACGATTAAGGAAGCTAAATAAATTATTTTAAAGTAATCATTTCTTTCATTTTTTCTCCAAACTAGTTAGTCCAACTTATAAACTGATATATAATTTAATAATATACAATATATACTATAATTAAATAATATATTTAACTTCCTTAACCAATAAAAAAAATCAACTGGATTTTATATTTATGTTCAGGGATATTTTATTTAATTAATGAGTCATATAAAAAAACAAAAAGATAGAGGGGATCCAATCCGAATGTCCTTAAAATAAACCTTAACGAGAAACTTCCAGGAAGTAGCGTGACTATTAGGAGTTTTTTGGCCAAATATGTGTATGTGCGTGTGTCTGATTATGCGAAGATATATATATGGTTTTGATGCATTTTAATATAACCTGTATTAATCCAAAGATTGAAGAAGATAATAAATTATATATGTTATAGAAATTCCACCTTAACAAAAATGACAAGGTAATATTGGATTGTCAATTCAGCATATTTAATCAATAAATGATCAAAATTAATCAGGATAATGTTAAGGGAAAAGTTGCTTCATTTTTTACACTTCCATAGAAAAATTGCCCCCAAAAAACATCAGAAGCGAAATTTTTCCTCAGTAAAAGCTTCTGGGGCAAAAATGCTCGTTAACCCTAAAATTAATACGAAGTATGAAATTTTATTTTCCACCAAAATTAAAATTGCTAAAATCATTTATAATAGGATCTTTTTTAACTTTAATTTTCCACTATTATCAGCATAATCATTTCATCAATATATCATGTAGTTATTAACATAGTTATTTATCCATTCATATCATTAAGTTTTTTTACCTATTTTTTATTATCTGATAAAATAAACTTTATTCACCAAAAAAAAAAATACTAGTAAACACATTTCATATATTATAGGGTTAAGGTGTCAACCAATTATTACCCAAGAAGCGTCTGACACAAATAACAATTAAGGGGACCAAAATTGTCAATCAACAATTAAAAAGTGAAAAAGAACACCAAATAACTATTAAAAAAACAACTAGCACAATTAAGTTAAAATATGAGGTATTGGCATAGGATGGTGGCGGAAACGCTGGAGAAAAGAGCGGTCAAACCTTCTTGTTGGATAAGGCAAACACTAACAGAGATGGGACCCATGGGAGCAGGCATTATGGCAGCGGCGGTTGCCGCTTGTGGCATCGGAGGGATGGAACCAGGGTGCAAGGTGCATGCCAGTCGAAAGCTGTGGACTGCTGGATGAGTTCAAGAGGGTGAGTGGAACACTCAGCAACAATGGAAGCTTTGGAGACGCCGACGTCGCTGACACTGTGACAGTCAATGGAAGACGGAGACACCAAGACGGTGATGGGGTAATAGTTCATTAGCGAATCTGCACCAAATTGTGTTTTTTTCTTCACTTTTTAATTGTTGATTGACAAGTTTGGTCCCCTCAATTGTTATTTGTGTCAGACGCTCCTCGGGTAATAGTTGGTTGGCAAATCTGTACCTTAACCCTATATTATAATATGTGAAATTTGGGAATAAATAAATTTTGGGCCAGCTGGGTAAACGATGTGGCTTCTCTTTAGTCCTTCTAGCAGAGCTTGGTTACAAGCTTACAACGCGTAAATCTTCACTCAACCGTAGTCAAAGGTTATTAACTCAGAAATATACTTTATATTCAGAGATCTTGGCAAAGGTCAGGTAAGACTCTCAAAATAAGAAAATAGCGTGGCTACTCTTTGGTCGTCCTTCCCTGATTGCATCATTCCAGAGGCCCAAATGATAAATCGTGCTAGGACCGGGTGACATCCAATAAGTATAAAAATAATGAACCATAAATGCATACTGAGATATGTCAATCACTAATGTTGGAATTAGAAGAGATAAGGAAAGAGAATGTACAAACTACTCCCTCCGGTCCTAATTATAAGACAACATTTGGGGGTTGGTTTTGGTCCTAATTATAGGACAACTTTTTAGTTTTTGTCAATTTCTTCCTAAAATAGCTCTATTTTATTATCTCAAGTGTGTTTGGTTTTTGGGGAGTATATGTATGTGGGTTGCAATACACACACATGCACACATGTGTGTGTCTATAAACATATATATATGTATGTATGTATATGTGGGTATATATGTGTCTGTGTATATATGTATGTATGTATATATATATGTGTGTGTGTGTGTGTATTTATATATTTGTGTACATACATATGTATATTTGTGTTTGTGTGTCAATATATATGTGTGTTGTAATACCCGGATAATTATTTATCTTAAATATTATATTGTGATAAATAATACCTATTCTAAATAGGTGAATATGTGGTCTCAAATCTATGCATTGTATTTCTAGGCAATTTTCCCTAGAATAAGAAGAATCTAAGGCTAAATTCCTAAATGTTTTTATGGATCATAAAATACCCTAAGATGTATCATAATCAAGTATAATCTTAATTATGTCTTAGGAGGCAGTTAAATACCTATTAAAAATAGGAAAGTATGTTGTCTCTAATTTTAGTAATTTATTAGATTATTTTCCTTGGAAATTAAAGGGGCAAAAACCTAATTTTATTTTGGGGAACATAAGTTGCCCTATGATTTTACCAATGTAAACTCAAAAGTTGTGAGAAAATAATTAATCCAATTAAAGAAAATTGTCAACAATTAGTAGATAATTAAATCTTAATTTATTGAATTAATTAACATGTTTCAAAGGCATAATTAGGGATATGTGACCCTAACTAAAGACCAATGGCCAAGATTAGCATAAAGATAATTGCTAATTAATTAGGCATGATTAAGAAATGTATAAGATTAATTACATAAAATCCCTAAAGCCTAATTGACTAACATAGGATATGTTAAAGATTATTAAGCATAGGATTAAGATACTAAACAAACTTATTAATCAAACTTTGACAAGTCAACACAAATCAAAGGTTTGGATTAAAAGAAATAAAGTTAATCCTAAGGCCATAATTTAGAATCCTTGTGAAGAAGGATCAACCAATGGGAGAATTTCCTTTAAATTAACTATAAAATAATGTAAGATAATTAAATAACTAAATGAAAAATAATAAAGGGGGGGACTTTTTTGTGAGTGTGTGAGTGTGTGTGGTATGTAGGTGTTGTATGGTGTGGATGCATAAGAGCCAAGGAAAATGAAAGGAGATATTTTGTGAAAAAGCTATTAGGATTGATTCAAATGAGAACCGATAGAAAATAAATGGTGCACTGAAATATGTGAACTAAAGATCAAACATAAGGACTTATTATAAACAAGTGTATTTTTAGCCCGAAGCAGGTTATCTCCGAAGTTATTTCCGTAACTTTCGGGGTTAATCCTAAAATGACTAAAACGCTAGTAAAAACCCCAAATTGAACCATAATTCTTGTTATTTCAAATACTTCTCAAGAGGCTACATAAACTTCAAAGTTTACCTCTAAAAGTATTTGAGATTTATAAGCATATGCAAGTAGAACACTAAGTAGGGGAATTAATCGGTAAGAGGAAATCTCTAAAAGATAAGATATTATTAAAAAAAGGAAGAGATAAGGGGGAGAGAGAGAGAGAGAGAGAGATAGGGACGGTTTTGGGAAGATTGGAGGGTGGAGATGAAGTCTCAAAGAAACCCTAGATCCAATGGCCTAAAATGGAGGAGAGAAAATTCAAAGAATTTACCAAAGTGCCACAATCTTTTCCTATAAATAGCCCTCCATTTCATTTGAGATTGTTGGGTTTGATTAGTTTTGATGATGTCTTATATAGATGTCATTCTTAAGAGAAAAAGGTTGCATACTATATTTATCTCCTACATTGACTAACTACTATATTTAATGTAGATTAGTCCAAGTTGAATAATAGCTCAAGAAAGAGATAAGAGATTTTAGAAAGAAGAAATTGAAGAGAATGTCAAGTTCAAGAAGAAGATGAGATATTGAAGAAGGTAGAACTTCAAGAAGAAGATGAGTCCAAGTTGAATGATGGAGAATGATCAAATAGAAGATCAATAAAGAAGTATTGGATTAGAGAAAGAAATTGAATCAAAGAAGATGTGAAGTCAAATGATAAAGAATGATCAAGAGAAGAGAAGAAAGAAAGAATTGAATTATGGAGAATGATCATGAGAAGAAGAAAGGAAGGAAGAACTTGCACAATGTAGTGGAATATCATTATTCAAGTTCATATATTGATGCTAGAAGTCTCCAAGATCATATGGAAGTTGGAATGGGTCAATTCAGAGTTAAAACCAGCAAAAAATCAGTTCCAGGATGAGAAAACTTGAGTTTGGAAGTCAAAACTCGAGTTAATCACTAATTGACTCAAGTTTGCAATGTCTTTAGCATCTCTGGCATCTTTGGACAAGGAAAACTCGAGTTAACAAGTTAAAACTCGAGTTTACAGCGGTGATCAGCAACTCTGTTCTACTCTGTTTCACGTTCAGCTTGGGCGATGACTGGTAATTCAATGATATCTCCCAAACCAGACATTGGATTGAGGTGAAATCAGTGGCATATGAAACTAGACTCCAAATGCGTCATTTTGATATAAACTTCAAGCCAAAAGGAGTTCAGATGAAGGATCTATGAATTGTAAAATTTGACAGTGAAATTTACGCCACACAGAAAACCAAGCTTCAATGTTTTGAGTGTATATCACAAATTACAAATCTGATTGAGCTGAAGTAGGTGGCATATGAAAATGACTCAAAGGGATTTCCATCAAGATTTGAACGGACCAAAACGGAGTTCATACCAGAGAGATATGACCCTCGAACGTTGACTGTTTATTTCAAGATGTTGCACAGTTTGCTATCAAATGAAGCAAACTCGAGTTTAGAATCAAAACTCGAGTTTCCATCAGACGGAGAGCAATCTTGAGTAAAGTAACAACCTCTAAACTCAATTTTACAAATGCAAACTCGAGTTTGCACCTCTGCTTCAGAAAATCACCGTTTCGAAAATCTCGTTTTTCATCAAGAACATCCAAATGAATACCCAAATGATTTATAATACTTCTTAAGTAAATGATGATGTCATAGTTGGTTCAGAAAACGAAGTTCTAACGGCTAGTTTCATCTGAGTCTAACGGCTATATTTCTTTATCCAACAGTCATTGAATCTTCTCAACAACTATATTCTCCACAACTGTCATCAAGCTTCAATCAGTATAAATACCTAGAGGTTTGAAGTCTACAACAGATAAGAGAAAATATAGAGAAGAAAAACGCAGAGACACAAGGCTTCATCTTCAACATGCTGATACTATGATATTCAACATTTACTCTCTGTTTTCAATGTCTACATAGCTTATCATAGAGAGTGAAATGAGTTGTATTGTGCTTCAGTGTTTATCCATTCACTTCTGAGATAGAGAAGATTTATTTGTAACCATTCTATCTTTCTATTTATGAGTTACTCAAGATTGGGTGATCTTGAGTGGGAAACCCATTGTATTGATTACAGCTTGTAAGGGGAGTGAATCCTAGTGAGAGGGTTACTTGAGTACGAGTATGTAATCAAATGGGTGTATTGATTACGGTTTGTAAGGGGAGTGAATCCTAGTGAGAGGATTACTTCAAGTACGTAACGTGTAATCAAGTTGAAAGAAGATAGTGGATTGAAAATCTCAAGCGAAGCTTGGGGACTGGACGTAGGTCAAGGATTGGGTCGAACCAATATAAATCACAGTTTGCATATTCTCTTCCCTTATCTCTTACATTCCCAGCATATATGTTTGAATGATTGTTTATCACTTTATAAATTATTATTGTCATTCAAACTACTTTCAGTAAGTTGCGAAAATATTTTTAAAGTTCTAAGTTTTTAATTAGACACCCAATTCACCCCCCCTCTTGGGTGATAGCCAAGTCTTTCATTTGGTATCAAAGCTAGGCTCTTGTTTAAAGGACTTAACAGTCTCAAGAGTTATCAATGGCTGATTTTGGGTGTTTCTTGTTTTCGGATGGTTTTGATTATACGATTCCACCATTTTTCAAAGATATTGATTTTTGGTTTTGGAAAGCTAGAATGACTAGTTTTATCAAAGCAACTGATTTTGATATGTGAAATGTTTTTATAAATGTCTTTGATTTCAAACCAAGAAATGATTGGACAAACAAGGAAAAGAAAATGTTTTCATTAAACATTAGAGCAATGAAAATCCTTTATTGTGCTTTAACCGAAAATGATTTTCAGAAAATCAAGTTTTGCTCTAGTGCTAAAGAAATATGTGATACTCTTGATTTTATATATGCTTCTAACAATTGTGTTGAAGTTGATAGTGTTGATAATTCATCAGAAATTATGAACTGCATATCTATGACTGATGAACAACTGGAGATTGAAGAAGGAGAAATTATTCAATACTCTCATAATCCTGTCAACACAAAAGAACAAGAGGAAGATGATTCTCAAGAAGAGCTCATGGATGATTATGATCAATCATTATCTGAAGCTCAAGACGCACATGTGGTAAACACTTCCAATTCTTCTTGTGTATTTAAGAAAGATGATTTTGAAATCTTGCATAAAATTATTTTTCAACCAATTACTGATTCTATTTTGAAGAGAAAAAATGTTTTCAATCTTGCTGGAAAATCATGTGGGAAGAAAGAATTTACAAATATGAGTTATTTGATATTACATCCACTTGACCGACACAATGCTTGCATAAAATCTCATGATGTATACCATTCTATTATTTGCAATTATTGTGGAAAGTCTGATCATATTTCTTACACATGCTATATTAGGAGAAATTTTAATGTAAGAAATAAATTTGTTTGGGTTCCTAAAGAACAATCAAGGTCCAATACTAACCATCAAGGACCCAAGTATAAGTGGGTACCAAAATGTCCATCTAGTACTCCATGTATGCAGGATGATTTGAATATCAATGGACATCAAGGTACAAAGAAGAGGAAGAAAAGTCCAAGAGTTTCTAATAAACCTAAAAGGAGATTCACATCCGTTAGGAGAACTCGTGGAAAAGCCATTGCTAGAACTACAAGGTCTAAACATCATAAGAAGCAATGGATACAAGCAAGAAGAGTACCATTCAACTATCTTGAGGAGAACAAGAAGAGGAGAATCTCTCAAGTATCAAACAGAAGACTCTTGAAGTCTATATTTTCAAAGAGAGCCTTGCCGACACCCATAAGAAAATATATGAAGAATCAGTGGGTTGATTATTGTGTTGTAAAATCTTAAGGTTGTGGAACCTTAAGTGGGTATACAATTACAGCTTGTAAGGGGGAGTGAGTCCTAGTGAGAGGATCATCCGAGTACAGTGTAATTGTCTTTGAAAGATAGTGAAAATCCCAGGTGTTCTGGGGACTGGACGTAGGTCGAAGTATTAGGCCGAACCAGTATAAATTGCTTTGTGTCTGTTTGCTCTTCCTGTCTCTATTTTATTTGTGCTCGTGTGATTTGCAAAAAGAATTTGAGATCACCTATTCACCCCCCTCTAGGTGATATTCCACCTTCATTTGGTATCAGAGCTTGGTTCTCTCTGTTGGGCTTAACATCCCGAGATAGATCATGGAAGGAATATTGCCTAACAGTGCCTCAATCAACCGACCTCCTGGATTCAATGGCGAGCACTATTCATTTTGGAAAGCAAAATTCAGAGTGTTTGTGCTAGCTTCCGAGTATGGTCTTTGGTGAGTAATAGAAACTGGAGACTACGCTCCTACAAAGATTGACGACGGAATCAAAGTTCCAAAAACAGAAGCTGAGTTCGATGAAAATGATAAGAAAAACATCACTCTCAACAACAAAGCTATCTTAATGCTGCAAAGTGCTCTCAGTCAAAAGGAATACTTTCGGATATGCAACTTGTCAACCGCGAAGGAGATGTGGAAGGCTTTGGAAATAGCATATGAAGGAACTTTCGGCATTAAGGAGAATCACATCAATACTCTGACCACTGAGTTCGATTTACTTCGAATGAAGTCTGGAGAAACTATTGCCGAATTTCAACTTCGCTACACACATATGACTAATCAATTGTCGGCTCTGGGGAAATCATATGAACAAGGTCCTCAGGTTAGAAAAATTCTCAATGTTCTGACTAAAGATTGGGAAGCCAAAGTAACAGCAATAGAAGAGGCCCGTGGAGAATCAATGGGCTCAGTTGCTGCTCTATTCGGAAGCCTATCTGAATATGAGAGCAAACTGAAATTCAAGAAGGACTTGGATGAAGCCAGCACTAGTAGGAGCAAAGGCATCGCCCTTAACACTATGAAGGAAAAGGAAGATAAAAACGAAGATGATGAGGACGATGATGAGATGGGCATGTTCGTGCGAAGATTCAAGAAGTTCTACAAAAGGGACCAAGGCTTCAGAAATAGATTCCAAAAAGGAAGCTCAAGTAACAGACGCGAATTCAAAGATAAAGATCAAGTTGTCTGTTACGAATGTGAAAAGCCAGGTCATTACAAATCAGAATGCCCTCAGCTGAAAGATAATGTAAAAGAGAAGTAGAAGAAATTCAACCACTTTAACAAGAAAGCCTACGTATCTGCCATATGGGGAGATGGTTCCTCAGATGAAGAAAGTGAGGAAGAAAACGATACTGCAAACATTTGCCTAGTCGCAGAAGAAGAGCAACCTGAAAATGACAATGAGGTATATAACTCACAATCTACATATGATGAACTATTCGATGAGTACAATGAGTTACAATCTGAATTTGAAAAAGTTGTTGAAAAATATATTGCTTTGAAAAAGAAAAATATAACTCTTGAACAACAAGTTGAGAATTTGTCTTCCAAAAACATTGTTTGTGAAGAATGCCTTGTTTTAGAGAAAAAGAATGTGTATCTCACAAAAACACTTGAGAAGTTCACTAAAGGTAGTGAGATGCTAAATGTAATTTTAAAAGATCAAAGATTTACAAATGATCGATCGGGCATTGGTTACAATCCCATCCTTGACAAAAAGAAAGGAAAAAAGAAAACCGGAGGAAAGTCTTACTTGAACTATTTTCAAAAATCAGTTCACACCTCAAACCCTTTTGCTCATTGTAATTACTGCAACCGAAAAGGACACAGTACTTCATCTTGTTTTCATAAGAAAGAAAGAAGAGATAGACCTGTTGGAAACTATCAATGGGTACCGAAGGGAACCTATGTTCCTAAGGCCCGAACTAACCCCAAAGGACCCAAGAAAAGGTGGGTACCTAAAACTTAATCTTGTCTGAATTGCAGGTTTGTTTGAGAGCATCAAGAATCAACAAATGGTATATTGACAGTGGATGCTCTAGACACATGACGGGGGATCAAGACAAATTTGTTGCAATGAGATCAAAAGATGGTGACAAAGTCACTTTCGGAGGTAATCAATCCGGGAAAATCACTGGGATTGGTGAGATTGGTGCAAAGGATGGACCTCAAATCAAAGACGTATATCTTGTAGAAGGTCTCTGTCACAATATCTTAAGTGTAAGTCAAAGTGCTGACAAGAACAATTGGATCATCTTTGATTCAGAAGAATGTCTCATTGTCAACAAAGATGATTGAAAGACTTGGCTATTGAAAGACTTGGCTATCACCCAAGAGGGGGGTGAATTGGGTGTTTGATTAAAAACTTAGAACTTTAAGAACTTTTCTTCACTTGCTGGAAATAGTTTGAATGTCAATAATAATTTATAAAGTGATAAGCAATCATTCATATATGCTGGAATGTAAGAGATAAGGGAAGAGAATATGCAAACGGTGATTTATACTGGTTCGGCCCAATCCTTGACCTACGTCCAGTCCCAAGCTCTACTTGAGAATTTCAATCCACTATCTTCTTTCAACTTGATTACACGTTACGTACTTGAAGTAATCCTCACACTAGGACTTACTCCCCTTACAAACTATAATCAATACACCCGCTTGATTACACACTCGCACTCGAAGTAATCCTCTCACTAGGATTCACTCCCCTTACAAGTGTAATCAACACAATGTATTTCCCACTCAAGATCACCCAATCTTGAGTAACTCTAAGGTAGAATGATAGGATGTTTACAATGATTCTTCTCTCAGAAGTGTATGGATAAACACTGAAGTACAATACAAAACATTTCACTCTCTATGATTTATAGACATTGAAAATCAGAGAGTAAATGATATAAAGATCAGAGTATTAGCATGTTGAAGATGTAAGCTTGTTCTCTGCTTGTTGTTGTTTTATTTGAAGGTTTGTATGCAGCTCTATATATAGCGGCAAATCTTCATATGACCGTTGCTTCTCAATTCTGAATTCTCTCCATTCGAAATTCTAGCTGTTGTGGAATATAGCCGTTGGGTCATTATGTTTCCAGATATTCGGATGATTGCTCCTCTGTTTGACGCATGAGATTAATGCTTTTGATTCTTTCAGTGTCATCGACTTGCTTTTAATTGACTTTAAAGCAAATTCAAATCTGTCATAATAGAAACTTTGAATGATGAATCCGTTGGGGCTTCTATTTCATCTTCTGAATGCCTGAACGTATTGGAGAAGCATTACACTTGAGCATTTGTCCAAGTTCCTCATTCAAATCTGTCATCGCTCCATTTCTGGAAATGTGCAGCAAGTTCATCTTCACAAATATGTCATTTCTTGATTTGCTTCTAATCCTTCATTTTAATCACCTGTAACTTATACATAAATGATATAAATAATGTTAAGAAGAAGTATAAGTTATTGGGTAATCATCTGGATGAGAAATGAGACTTTCGGAATGATGTTTTTCCGCATCAGAGACATGAACTCGAGCTTGGTTGAGTAGGCTCGAGTTTTCCAGGTATTTTGAATGTCAAGTTCAGGTGCAAACCGGAGGTTCAGAGCAAACTCTAGAGTTTGTAACATTTTTCAGCATCTAGGCTCGAGTCTATAATTATAGGCTCGAGTTTGGGTCTCTTCAAAATCATCTTTTGCTCTCTGTCTTGTCTAGGCTCGAGTTTGTCACTTATAGGCTCGAGTTTGGATGATTTTCGCGACACAGTAGCTCTGTAACCCGCGAACTCGAGCTTGTCAACTAATAGGCTCGAGTTTGCTTCTCAGCAAATTGTGCAACACCCAGAACAGACTGTCTATTTTCGGGGCCATATCTCCCTGGTCTGAACTCCGTTTTGGTTGGTTCAACTATCTATTTTAAAGCCCTTTGAGTCTACTTTCCAATGCCACCGATTTCAGCTCAATTGGATTCTCCGTTTGTGAGATACACTCAAAACATTGAAGGTTGGTCATTTGTGTGACGTGAATATCACTGTCAACTTCATAAATTCATAGCTCCTTCATCTTGACTCCGTTTGGCTTCAATTATATATCAAAATGACGCATTGGGAGTCTAGTTTCATATGCCACTGTTTTCACTTCAATCCGATCTGTATTTTAGGAGATATCATCGAATGACCACACGTCGCCCGAGTGAAACGTGGAACAGAGTAGCTGAAATGTTGAACACCGCTGTAAGCTCGAGTTTGCCTTGTCCAGAGACACCAGAAATGCTGAAGACACTACAGGCTCGAGTTTGCTAATGATGGGCTCAAGTTTGGAGTTCCAAACCTGAGGTTTGAGTTCTAAGCTCGAGTTTGACTTGTCCAGAGGCGCCAGAGTTGCCGAGGACATTACAGGCTCGAGTTTGCAAGTTATGAACTCGAGTTTGCTCATCCTGGAACTGATTTTTGATGGTTTAAACTCTGAATTGATCCGTTCCAGCTTCCATATGATCTTGGATACTTCTAGCATCAATATAAGAACTTCAATAAAGATATTTCATTGCATTGCAAGTTCTTCCTTCTTCAATTTCTTCTCTCCTTCTAGATTATCCCCCAAAATCATTTGATAACCTCTTGCTTCCTTAATATTATGATATTCCCATTATATTGTGCAAGAGCTTCTTTCTTCAATCAACATTCTCCATCATAAAACTTTGCATCTACATTAAATATAATAATTAGTCAAAGTAAAAGATAAATGTAGTATGCAACCTTTTTGCTATTAAGAATGACATCTATATAAGACATCATCAAAACTAATCAAAACCAACAGCTATCACCCAAGAGGGGGGTGAATTGGGTGTTTGATTAAAAACTTAGAACTTTAAAAACTTTCTGTGACTTACTGAATGAAGTTTGAATGACAATAATAATTTGTAAAGTGTTAAGCAATCATTCAAGAGAGAACTTGAGGTTTAAAGATGAACTCAAGAGTTTGTAAAATAACTTTACTCATTTTAAAGGTCAGGCTCGAGTTCTTAATCCTAGGCTCGAGTTTAGATAAAATAAACAAGGTTTGAAATCATTTGGCCAGAGGCAAACCTGAGGTTTAAAAGGTCAGGCTCGAGTTTGAAAGAATATAAAAACTTGGGAGCTCTCTGCCAAGGGCAAACTCGAGCTTGCAAAACGCAGGCTCGAGTTTACACAATTTGTAAACTCTTTTTGTTTTTCAAACCACGGAGTAAACTCTACACAAAATCCATAGGCTCGAGTTCATTTCTTTAGGCTCGAGTTTGCAGCATTTTAATACATTTGAAAATAAGCAAACTCTACTCAAAATACAAACTGTGGAGTTTAAAGAAATGGTTTTCAATTTGAAAACTTTCCCGCCAGAGGCAAACTCGAGCTTGCTTATGCAGGCTCGAGTTTACACATTTGTAAACTCTTAAAATATACTCTGGAGGTTTCAGGCTCGAGTTTAAGAGTACAGACTCGAGTTTAAAAGCTAAAATGGCCTGTCTTGCTCTCTGTTAGTAGCAAACTCGAGTTCACATATCCAGGCTCGAGTTTGGCGCTGACAGAATGTTTTTAGCTTGAAATCAATTCATTTAACTTATCAAAAACATTCATGCTTGTTTACAATTGTCTGTTATCATCAAAACACATTGAGAACTAACATTCTCCCCTTTTTTGATGATGACAACACTTGTAAACAATTAACTCCTTTCAAAAGCAAATTTTGATCATTTGGTGTTTTGAAATCAAAATCATTTTGGCAAATCACTGAGTTTCTATGAAGAAGATTTGATTCATCTTAATTCATTTCTGTTTAAGCATTTAAACTAATAGAAGCATCATGACTTCATACAGCAATCAGAGTTATTAGAACCAGTCATGATAAATAGATAACAGAAATCAGAATTGGAGTAGAAGAATCAGAATCAACATAGGCTTTGAAGCAAACAAAATGATAACTTAAGATATTACAAAATGATAGTAGAGTTTCAAAAGAAAATTGTAGAAAATGATCAAAACATAAAAGAAAAGACTGCTTTTTCACTTCAATTCTTCTCCCCCTTTGTCATCAGCAAACAAGGACGGATCAGATGGGGTAGAAGAGGGTGGAATAGCAGGATCAGAGGAGGTAGCAGTAGGAACAATGGATCAGGGGCTATGGAAGTGGTTGGAATGGTGGAAGCTGGTTCAGGATTAGATGGGGGAATTGCAGAACTTGGACCAGCAGAGGTAGAGGCACCCAAACCAGAACTAGAAGCAGGCATGGACTGATTTTGCAGTATTTTGTCCATCTTGTCACTGAGACTAACCATAGATACCAAGAGAGTGGAGATGCTAATTGATTGATCTCCAATCTGACCACTGAGACCTTGAACTTTGTCCTTCAGTGCTTCATGTTCAAGAGTCAAATCTTCCTGTGAATCAACCATCTCATCATATCCCTTATTCACATCTGCTTTGAATTGCTTCACTTCTGATTCTATCTTGACAGAGAGATCAGAAACAACTTGGTCGATTAGGGCCTTGATTCTGGCATCCAAATCAGAAGGGATGGTCTAAGGAGGAGGAGGAGCACTCTGAGCTTCTTGAACTCTTGAATATGTAGCTCTTGATCTGGTTGGCCTTGAATGTGGTGGAGCTCTGGATTGATCACTGCCTTCATCAAAGCTTATTCTCATTAAGTTCAGGATATGCTTGCCAAATTTCTGAGGTGTTTCAGGTTGCTCATTGGTAGGAAGATACCAAATCTTCTCATGGAACATGATTATAGAAATCAAGCTAGCAAAAGGAATCTGAGATGATTTTCTACCAGTGAAGCAAAATCTAGCCATTTCTTTGAAAATCCAGTGCCCAATATTTTGAGGCACTTGGTTAATGATAGATGCAAAGATAGGGTAATCCTTCTTTGCGAAATGGGTGAAGTTTCCTCCTTTTTGCATGAGATCCCTAGTATAGATGTACCAGGCAGCTCTTTGCTTAGGGGGCATTGAAACAAGAGTGAAATTCAGGATTTCTAATGCATCAGGGATAGGCTCATCTGGTTTAAGTAGCTGAAATATTTGCCTATCAGTGTAGTTCAATTATGCAACAGGTGGAGGATTTTGAATTTGAAGAAGGGAATTCAAATAGGCAGCAGTTATAGTGATCTGTTTCCCTCTGAGTGTTGTGGTTATCCTTTCCTCAACCAGATTTCTATCATTATCCAGTAGATTGTCACTTTTCATGCAGTGATAGAAAGCCTTGACAAGTGTGGGACTGTATGAAGCTCTAATAGAAATCAATGGTTCGAATTGCTTCAGCCAGGGGGTGAGGTCAAGGTTACATTCCTCTTTTAATTGAGCCAAATTAACATAGACGGTGGGGCAAAAGACTTTGTGCTCAAAATTCTCCTGATATCTAATGGCTCCTCACCAGATAATCTTACAGGCTCACTAGAAAATCCAAAGAGTGGTTATAAATCTCAAATAGAGCAGGGGTTTCTTCAGATACCTGAGGCATAGACTGTTCTTGATGATGAGAGGCAGAATGAGCTTGAGAGCTGGCTTGGCCAGGAGCAGGAACACTTTTCTTAGTCCTCTTAGACTTATAGGTCACTGTAACCTCTGGGGCTTTTTCTTTTCCTCTGCTAGAAGCTGTCTCTGTGTCTATTCGAGTCTGAGGAGTGTCTTCCTCGGTTCTGGGTGTAGGTGAAGAGTGGGTGGTAGTAACACCAGGAATTCTCTTATCAACTCCATGCTTGAATCGTTTTGGAAAGGATTTTACTCTTGGAGGTCGTTTAGGTATGCTTTGAGGAGTAGATTGAGGTTCCTCATGATCCATACTTGGGGTATCATCGGTTGCAGATCGTTTGGAGGCCATTTCTATGGTTTTCGTTGAGGGAGATGAGAGGATTTGAGAGAAATTTAGGTTTAGGCTCGAGGGTGAAGTGAAGTGAAGATCAACAGTCAGGTTTTTAAAAACAATTTTATCGCGACAAACTCGAGTTTACAAGTGTAGGCTCGAGTTTGGATCTACTTGTATTGACCTGGACGTCAAGAGTGTATGTGAAAACTCTTGAAATTTCCCTTAGGCTCGAGTCTAGCCACTTACAGGCTCGAGTCTGTGATCATCAAAACACATAACTAACATTAAGTGGAGGCTGTTTTTCAGATCATTGGGATTCTCTATTCCCATTTAAGCTTTTCTTTCAAAATGGTAATGCAATACAATTTTCATGGTTGACACCGAAATTCATTTTGATGCATTTTTGAAAAGCAGTGCTCTTATAAAAATAATGTGAAGGGAAATATATTGAATATGTTAATATGCTTCAGAATAGAGAGATGATTGAATATTCCCCTTAACATGTTGAACAGATTCCATAAAAGCATGAGTCATGAAGATAGAATACTAAGGATGCATTCTGAGCATTACAGAATTTTAATAAGTATAATGACTCTGCTATTGACCAAGGGATAATCTTGCATTTTAGAATTAGAGACATATAAATGTGCAAGGCAAGATTATGAATACAGTTACTCAGATTAAGAATGAATGACAAATGCTGATGTATTTCAGCAACTTAAGAGAATACTAGGATTCCTGAATGATGAAGCACATTAATCCAAAAGATTAGTGATTAGAATATCATCCTAGTAAGTTATTCCATTAATGGTTAATGCATTATCATTTAATGCACTAATGAACATTTATAAAACTTAGAATAACTTGGCCAATGGAAATTTATGCAGTAGGCATAACAATTTACAGATTGAATTCTTTTAAAGATAGGCTTGAAACTTATATATGGATTTTTGCTATGAAGACCAACTAGTTCAAGACTGAAACTAGACAATTCAAGTAATACATTGAATTCTTGAGATCAATTTGAGAGGGATGGAAAACATTCAACATACACAGATTTGAAGCATATCTGTTATTCAAAATATTAGTTTCCCAATTTTGAATCACCATTTGAATGTAATCAATGCAAGAATAATTTTTAAATCGTTTGCATGCATTAAAACAATGTGAATCAAACTATTTTTAGAATTGTGCATTTTAAAAACATGAAATCAGAAAATACTGCACAATTTCATTTTTGGTTTATTTAGCAATCTAAAATTCATTTTGAAAAAAAAACATAAGACATTGATTGCTACAGGAAACTAATATTGGATAAATATTCATTACCCAAATATGAATCTCATTAAAGCACAATATAGGGTAAGAGATAAATATCACCGTAATTGCTTTTGTCCTTGTAAAAGCTTTGCTTGATTGAGGTTGATTGATGTTGATAACTCCTTTTACAGCATACATCATCAAGCATTGCTTCTTTAGCTTCCTCAAGAGTTGAATTGATCTGTCTATGAAGTTGCTCTCTTGAGAAGCTCTCATTGATCCTTTAGGTTCTTGGAGGATCAACTTTGCTTACCCACTGCTTCTTATGTCTTTCTCTGGGTTTCTGCAAAGTTCTCTCAAAGGATATAGACTTCAAAAGTCTTCTGCTTGGCACTTGAGAGTATCTCCTTTTTGGTTCATAAGAACCTCTTTGTTTCTTCATCTTCTCTGCACCTTTGTGTCTATTGTTCTTGGAATTAGTCTGCACACACAAAGCAATAGATGGACTTTTTGGTACCCATTTATACTTGGGTCCTTCACTGTTAGTTCGAACCTTAGGGAAAACATAAGTTCCCTTTGGTACCCATTGATAGTTACCAATAGGTTTATCCCTTCTATCTTTTTTATGAAAGCAAGATGAAGTACAGTGTCCCTTTCGGTTACAGTAACTACAATGAGCAAAAGGATTTGAACTATGAACTGATTTTTGAAAATAATTCAGATAATGTTTTTCACCAGTTTTCTTTTTACCTTTCCTTTTGTCAAAAGTAGGATTATATCCTATGCCTGATCAGTCATTTGTAAATCGTTGAGCTTTTAAAATAACATTGAGCATTTCACTACCTTTAGTGAACTTCTCAAGTGTTTTCGTAAGATAAGAGTTTTTCTTTTCAAGATCAAGGCATTTTTCACAAACGATATTTTCAGGAGAAGAGAGATTTTCTACTTGTTGTTCAAGAGTTGTATTCTTCTTTTTCAAAATAGCATATTTTTCAGCAAGTTCTTCAAATTCATTTTGAACAAGATTGTATTCAGCAAACAATTCATCATAAGTAGGTTTTGCATTATTATCAGGACAATCTGGATAAGTTGAATTTTCACAAGAATTTGAAGGTGATTTCTTTATTTGTTGTTTAAGCAGTTTGTTTTCCTTTCTGATAGTAATAAGTTCCTTTGCAATTTTTAGAAACTCAGAATGCAGTTCATTATACTCAGAAAACAACTCATCATAAGAAGGTTCAGTATCGCATACCTCTTCTTTGTTTTCGGATTGCTCTTCTGCAATCAAACAGATGTTTGCAGATTCTTCCTCTTTTTCACTTTCATCATCTGTAGAGCTATCTCCCCATATGGCAGATACATATGCCTTCTTTCTGAGATGATTGAGTCTCTTCTTCTTATCCTTTTCCTAGCCATTCAGCTGAGGACAATCAGGTCTGTAATGTCCTGGC
Source organism: Acacia pycnantha (assembly GCA_025563575.1). Lineage (NCBI taxonomy): Eukaryota > Viridiplantae > Streptophyta > Magnoliopsida > Fabales > Fabaceae > Acacia > Acacia pycnantha. The sequence goes on along the minus strand of JAMWYP010000194.1, from coordinate 47,140 downwards.
TTTTCGCACTCATAACAGACAATTTGATCTTCATCTTTGAACTCGCGTCTGTTACTAGAAGTTCCTTTCTGAAATCTATCTCTGAAGCTCTGGTTCTTCTTGTAGAACTTCTTAAAATTTCGTACGAACATGACCATTTCATCTTCCTTCACAGTATTAAGAGCAATACTTTTGCTCTTACCATCAATTTCGTTCAGGTCCTTCTTGAATTTCAGTTTCCCCTCATATTCAGATAGACTTCCGAATAGAGAAGCAACTGAAATCATTGATTCTCCACGGGCTTCTTCTATAGCTGTGACTTTGGCTTCCCAGTCTTTTGTCAAGACATTGAGAATTTTTCTGACTTGAGGACCTTGCTCATATGTTTTGCCCAGTGCTGATAATTGATTAACAAGATGAGTAAAACGAAGTTGAAATTCAGTAATGGACTCACCGGTCTGCATTTTAAGGAGATCATATTCGGTTGTCAACGTGTTGATGCGATTCTCCTTTATTCCAGAAGTTCCTTCGTATGCTATTTCCAAGGCTTTCCACATCTCCTTGGCAGTGGATAGATTGCAGATACGAAAATACTCCTTTTGACTGAGAGCACCATGAAACATTAGGATGGCTTTGCTATTGAGAGTTACTTTCCTTCTGTCATCCTCGTTGAATTCTTCCTCAGCCTTTGGAACATTAATTCCTCCTACGACTTTTGTAGGAACATAATCTCCATTCTCTATTACTTGCCAAAGACCATACTCCGATGATAACACAAATACTCTGAATTTTGCTTTCCAAAACGAATAGTGTTCTCCATTAAAGCCTGGTGGTCTGTTGATTGAAGCACCTTCAGGTAATATTCCTTCCATGATCTTTATCTCGAGATGTTAAGCCCAATCTGAGATACCAAGGCTCTGATACCAAATGAAAGACTTGGCTATCACCCAAGAGGGGGGTGAATTGGGTGTTTGATTAAAAACTTAGAACTTTAAAAACTTTCTGCAACTTACTGAATGAAGTTTGAATGACAATAATAATTTGTAAAGTGTTAAGCAATCATTCAAGAGAGAACTTGAGGTTTAAAGATGAGCTCTAGAGTTTGTAAAATAACTTTACTCATTTTAAAGGTCAGGCTCGAGTTCTTAATCCGAGGCTCGAGTTTAGATAAAATAAACAAGGTTTGAAATCATTTGGCCAGAGGCAAACCTGAGGTTTAAAAGGTCAGGCTCGAGTTTGAAAGAATATAAAAACTTGGTAGCTCTCTGCCAAGGGCAAACTCGAGCTTGCAAAACGCAGGCTCAAGTTTACACAATTTGTAAACTCTTTTTGTCTTTCAAACCACAGAGTAAACTCTACACAAAATCCATAGGCTCGAGTTCATTTCTTTAGGCTCGAGTTTGCAGCATTTTAATACATTTGAAAATAAGCAAACTCTACTCAAAATACAAACTGTGGAGTTTAAAGAAATGGTTTTCAATTTGAAAACTTTCCTGCCAGAGGCAAACTCGAGCGTGCTTATGCAGGCTCGAGTTTACACATTTGTAAACTCTTAAAATATACTCTGGAGGTTTCAGGCTTGAGTTTAAGAGTACAGACTCGAGTTTAAAAGCTAAAATGGCCTGTCTTGCTCTCTGTTAGTAGCAAACTCGAGTTCACATATCCAGGCTCGAGTTTGGCGCTGACAGAATGTTTTTGGCTTGAAATCAATTCATTTAACTTATCAAAAACATTCATGCTTGTTTACAATTGTCAGTTATCACCAAAACACATTGAGAACTAACAATGATCTCCCAATCGACAAAGGTAAACTTAAGGTATTATTCAAAGCCCCTCGTGAAGGAAATTGTTACACTTTAGATTTGCCTAAAATTAACTCTGATAAATGTTTTGTTAGCAACTTAGACGAAAGTTGGCTGTGGCATAAGCATCTGGCTCATGTCAACATGTTCCAACTGGATAAGCTGTTGAGAAAAGATTTAGTTCTTGGCTTACCTAAACTTCATTTTAAAAATAACATGATCTTTGATTCCTGTCAAAGAGGTAAACAAACTAAATCATCTTTTAAAAACAAGTCGGAAATCTCGACCAATAGACCTCTCTAACTACTTCAAATGGATTTTGTTGGACCGGCAAGAGTCAAGAGTCTTGGCGGTAATCTATATACTCTAGTCATTGTGGATGATTTCTCTCGTTTTACTTGGACTATTTTCTTAACCTCTAAGGATGAAACATTTGATCTGTTTGTTGTATTTGCCAAGAAGGTGCAAAACGAGAAAGATATTTGCATTTCATCCATTCGAACAGATCATGGAGGAGAATTTGAGAATCAAGCTTTCAAAAAATTTTGTGATGCCCACGGCATTGATCACAATTTCTCGGCTCCAAGGAAACCACAACAGAATGGTGTGGTTGAAAGAAAGAATCGTGTGCTCACTGAAATGGCTCGGGCAATGTTGAACGAAAATCAGACTTCACAAGTCTTCTGGGCACATGCAATGAGCACGGCCAGTTATATCTCAAACCGAGCCTATCTCCGAAAGAAGCTCAACAAAACTCCATATGAGCTTTACAAAGGAAGGAAACCAAACTTAGCTCACCTTCACATCTTTGGTTGCAAATGCTTCGTTCACAACAATGGTAAGGAAAATTTGGGAAAGTTTGATCCCAAATCCGACGAAGGTATATTTCTTGGCTATTCTAATAGGAGTAAAGCATATAGAATTTTCAATAAGCGTACTCGTGTAGTCAAAGAGCCAATTCATGTTGTATTCTGTGAATTGAAATCTGATGAGCCCCAGGATGATGATGAGGAAACTTCTTACAAAAACCAATTCTTTTCAAAAACTACTCCGGCCTCTCTTGAAAATCCAGAAAATGTTTTTGAAAAAATTCTCAAAACTCTTGTGAAAACCCTGATCAATCTCAACCTAAAGCTTGGAAATTCATTAGGAATCATCCCTTGGATCAAGTGATAGGGGATATAAATCAAGGTGTAAGAACTAGAAAAAGCACCTTGAATGAGGTTACATTTTCTGCCTTCATATCTGAGATTGAACCCTCTAAGATTGACGAAGCCCTCTCAGACAATGATTGGGTGATAGCAATGCAAGAGGAATTACATCAATTTGATAGAAATCAAGTTTGGGACTTGGTACCTAGGCCTAAAGACCACCCGGTCATTGGCACTAAATGGGTATTCAAGAACAAACGTGATGAATCCGCAATCATAGTCCGTAACAAGGCTAGATTGGTTGCCAAAGGCTATAATCAGGAAGAAGGTATTGATTATGAGGAAACATATGCTCTAGTGGCTAGATTGGAAGCAATACGAGTACTCTTAGCCTTTGCGTGTATCCAAGGATTTAAACTCTATCAAATGGATGTTAAGAGTGCTTTTCTAAATGGATTTATTCAGGAAGAGGTTTATGTTGAACAACCTCCTGGTTTTGAGAATGATCATCATCCAGATCACGTGTTCCGTCTCAAGAAAGCCTTATATGGTCTCAAACAAGCTCCTTGAGCTTGGTATGAGCGGTTAAGCAAATTTTTGTTAGATCAAGGATTTGTTAGAGGAAAAGCAGACACGACACTCTTTATTAAGAACAATAAGCTTAATGAAATTTTAATTGTGCAAATATATGTTGATGATATTATCTTTGGTGCCTCTGACGAATCTATGTGTGAGGAATTCTCTAAGACAATGCAGAGTGAATTTGAAATTTCTATGATGGGAGAGCTCAACTACTTCCTCGGCTTGCAAATCAAACAACGAAAGGATGAGATATTTATCTCACAAACGAAGTATCTCCGTGATTTGCTCAAGAAGTTTGGAATGGAGAATTGCAATGGTGCTGACACCCCAATGAGTTCAACTGCCTCTCTAGATGCCGATGAAGAAAAAGGCAAGGACTTCAACATTACCAAATATAGAGGGATGATTGGATCTCTACTATATTTAACTGCAAGTAGACCAGACATCCAATTTAGTGTGGGTATGTGCGCAAGATTCCAAGCTGCTCCAAAAGAATCACATGCGGAGCATGTAAAAAGAATATTTCGGTATCTTTCTGACACAAAGGAGCTTGGACTTTGGTTCCCAAAAGGACAACAAGAATACTTGGTAGCATACTCAGCTCAGATCACGCTGGATACAAAACAGATAGAAAAAACACTAGTGGACAATGTGAATTTCTTGGAGGTTCACTTGTATCATGGTTCAGCAAGAAACAAACCACCGTGGCTGTGTCCTCCACTGAAGCCGGATATGTTGCTGCCTCAAGTTGTTGTGCTCAAGTTCTATGGTTAAAACAACAATTATCTGATTTGAGAGTTCATTTGAAAGAAGTACCAATCCTTTGTGATAACACAAGCACAATCAGCTTGGCGAACAATCCGGTTCAACATACAAGAACCAAACACATTGATGTGAGACATCATTTTATCAGAGATCATGTGCAAAAGAAAGATGTTAAAGTGATGTTCATACCTACCCACTTGCAACTTGCTGACATTTTCACCAAACCCTTGGCGAAAGAACAATTCAATTTTATTCGAAGGGAATTGGGAATGGTAAATCCCAATGAATTGTAAGTAAAAATGTTAGTTTATTGTTATTAGATTCTGTTTTGATGATAATTAATACTAACTTTAAGCATCGGAGTTTCTATATTTTGTTTTTGCAGGACTCCGTTAAGATGATGGAAAACAGAGGCTAACAGAAAAATTATCTCTAGAAGTCTTAAATATTGCATCGTGTCATGTACCTCGAGTTGGTTGAAGTGGTGCTTGGAGTTAAGGAGAAGTAGAGAGAGCAAATTATTTCTAAATAACTTGTTGCCTCGAGTCAAGCTCTTCACTACATCAGACAAAGTTTCCCAACTTGTCTCGAGCCAATCTCATTTCTGCTTACAAGTCAAATGCATGTCGACAAAGAAAATGTCGAGATAACACATCAACACCAACTAGCCGAGATGGCATATCGGCAAACAAATTTCATCGACTAATCGAAGTCGAGATGTCATGATGGCAACAAAATTACACCGACTATCCGAGATGGAAAATTCACTCAGAAAGTAAATTACTCTGAGATGACATGTCGGCAAGGAAATCGGCCATCATATGCTAAGACGTTATGCCGTCAACAAACTATGCCAGTTATCCAATGCTGATTCTGAGTTCGGATTTGTACATCAGTATCCCAGCATACTTAATGCTGATTTCAAGATGGCAAGTCGGAGTTATACATCGGCTTTATGGCCAAGTATCCCGGCATAACCGAGATAAGCATTTGTAACTCCCTACTTGTTGATGATGCTGGCTAAAGACCCTGGAAACTCGGTCAAAGTATCCCGGCATTCACTTACTCGATGTTGATGTCAGCTACACAGCTACAAACCCTGACATTCGCAAGATAAGCTCTTGCAAATTCCTATGATGCTGATGTCGGCAACCAACTGGCTAATGATCCCAGCCTTGCTGATATTAATTCTGAGATGTCACGTCCATTTTGCACCTCGGTAAGCTGAACCTTCACAAGACGAACATTTGAAACTCATCCTCCATGATATTGATGCCAGCAATCCAGTTGCTGATCCCTGAAACTCAGCAACCCGGCTAAAGAATCAGAGACAAGTTATGTGGCCGACGAACACCTGGAGTTATCCCAAGTCAAGTATTCTCAAAACATACTTGACGTCAGTTAAGTATTATTCTCTCACCTCGAATCTGGCATTCCTTTTCTATTCATCTTCCATCATCTTCCTTTGATAGCCATATCTCTGATAAATCCTCCTCCCTTTTCGCTGATGACAAAGGGGGAGAGAGCTTGTGAAAAAGACAAGTTTTTAAATATGCTTTTAACTTACTTTAACTTGTATACCTTATCTGGTTTGATGATGGAGCTTTGAACTTAACTATATGCATTTATCTTGTCTGCTCCTGCAATTATTATAGATGTCATTTGGTTCAAGTTATCTATGCTTATTTAGAAAAATCTTCCGAAAAATCTTTTCAAATTTTCAAAAACTTCAAATCACATTATAAATGTTGTCATCATCAAAAAGGGGGAGAATGTTAGTTCTGATGTTTTTGATGTTTTGATGATAACAATTATAATGTAATTAATTCTTAATTTTCGATGAAAATTGGAAGTTTATGATTTGCCTCGAGTTAAATGACTAATTACCTCGAGGTATATAGTTCAGGTATCAATTTCTCTAATTCAAGCATCTAGTGGCAAACTCGTAATAATGATTAAGAAGTTGATTTGCCTCTAGTCATTTTGTATGTTGCCTCGAGTCATTCCTTTTCTATGTTAGTGGCAAAGTCGTAAATATGATTAAAACAATGTTTTGCCTCTAGTCATTGTGTATGTTGCCTCGAGTCATTCCTCTTTAATATGTTAGTGGCAAACTCGTAAATATGATTAAAACTTCATTTTTCTCAACTACCGTCTTTTACGTGAATTGCCTCAAGTCATTTATTATTTTCCTCAAGGCAACTTGATTCAAGCCGTGACTCAAGGCATCAAAGACAAACTCGACCGACATGTTACCTTGCTCAAATTGACCTTACCTCAAGACGCCATTCCAACTAGTCATCTAAACAATACATGCGAAACCGGGATGACTCCAATACATGCCCCCATAATTGTTTGAACCAGGGAATCTTTTTAAATGTTATCTATGGCACTTTTCATGCATGCTGCAACGGAGATGCCGAGATTCATCTCGTCATACCGGTATTGCAACTCGGCTGGTATTAACGATTCAACCCGACCTGATCATTCAAGGCCTGATCAACTCGGCTGCTCAACTTGCCAGCTTCAGCTATCTCAGACAGGATTGTACCTCGGCATTATGCTTGACTGTGATTTCATTACTTCATATCTTTTTAATTATCAAATCACCATCTCAGGAAAATCAAAATCAATCGATTATGATTCTGTTTCTTCAAATCATTACTCATTACTATCTTTAATTGCATTTAATCAATTTATTAATGAGTTACAGATGATTGGAATGAAGATCAACACAGGATGTTGACTAAAGCAATCCGGCATTTATTAAACTTACCTATTCGAGAAACTCAACCATAGACATACCTCTGCAACGTTCTGGGCAAGAATATTTCATTTCCTTTGCTGGGTCTCAACGGTCAAATCACAATCACAGGAATAAATGACGGCGATTATTCTGACCCTTCTGCTTTATCTTTAATGGTCATTTTAAAGAGTCTCAACGGATATTTCTTCCAGCTTCTCAACGGTCATGAGATCAACTATATATACACCTGAAGCTTTGAATCCAAAAAAACAACTGGAACAACACTGTGCATTCTATTCTTATTGTATTCTACTGTTGTATTTGTTCCATTGATATCTTAAAATATCGTGTACCTCAGTGTTTATCTTTATCTACTTGTAAGGAGTTTCAAAACACCTATTTGATTATTGTGTTGTAAAATCTTAAGGTTGTGGAACCTTAAGTGGGTATACAATTACAGCTTGTAAGGGGGAGTGAGTCCTAGTGAGAGGATCATCCGAGTACAGTGTAATTGTCTTTGAAAGATAGTGAAAATCTCAGGTGTTCTGGGGACTGGACGTAGGTCGAAGTATTAGGCCGAACCAGTATAAATTGCTTTGTGTCTGTTTGCTCTTCTTGTCTCTGTTTTATTTGTGCTCGTGTGATTTGCAAAAAGAATTTGAGATCACCTATTCACCCCCCCTCTAGGTGATATTCCACCTTCAACACACACACATATATATAAACATATATATTAATCTGTGTGTGTAGATAAATATATGTGTGTAGATATATGGGTATGTGTGTACCAGGACAGCCCCGGACCTAACGACCCGTAGAGCGCAAATCAAGGCCAGCCCGGACCAATCCTTAGAGCTAGGATCACAATAGTTGGGGACTTGAATCCCAACATGCTCTGTATGCATATTTGGCAATACAAACACACATGGCAAACAAACATACAACAAACACATAAAAGTACTTGAATAAACAGTTACTACCTGGGTTGTGCACCGACTTAATATTTTCTGATGCTTGATCACCTTCCCAAATATGCCTTAACCCTATAAAACATCAAAATACCTTATTTTTAGTATTTCCATAAATACCCTTCCATTTTCCAAGAAATCCAAGCCCTAGTCCAAAAAATCCAGAAATTCCAATGACTTTGGCTAAACTTCAAACATTTTTCATAAATTCCAAAAAAAATCCAATGGACACAAAATCAGTGGCATCTGAACCTTTAGGATGTCCAGTTTATGATAAAATACCCCCAGAGGTAAAAAACATACGGATAAATTTACTACTTGCAAATACCACTCGTTGGTCCAATACAAGGTTTCAGATTCTGAGCTACTTTGTAAAATTTATTTCTCTTGGTTGACACCTTGAAAAATTACAAAATATTGTATCAAAATGAATCACCAAATGTCTACTTTATGCATGTAAAATTTTAGAGAAAACATACTTCATTTACTATTTTAAAACATGGTTGAAGCTTTGCTGCCCAGAAGACCCTGAAACTGGCAGCAAGCTCTTCTCTTGAGTTTTCGGTGTTTTCAAGTTTGTAGACCTTAACTCTGACCTATCCCCATGAAAAATCACATTTTAAACCCATTGGAACCCTTAAAAACACCAAAATCAGATCACATCACCATGCCCTAGTCAGGTGGACGAAAACCCTTACTTCAAACTTCAAAGGTTTAGGTTTTTGGTGTTTACCTGAATTCGGAGCTTTGATTAGTGATCTAGCTTCTCCTTCTAGGTTTTGGAACTTTGCTGGAACTTCCTCTTCCTTTTTTTATTTCGTCCCTTGGCAGCCAAAATATGAGAGTTTAAGTTTATTTAAAATACTCAGGGTACAATGAATTATCCAATTTAGGCTGTTGTCCACTGGTTAATAGCATGAATTAGGGTTTTCTGACCTTTTTTCCCAATAAACTGTAGAGGATTCTAGAAGCTGACTGTGTGGCGCATCCCTAGCCAAGAGAGTCAGATTTTTATGTTTCAAAATGTGCAAATTACCTATTTTGCTCGAAACACCCTTTTGTCCAATCGTTAAAAGCTTGTACCCTGGTTTTTGGCTTGTTTTCTATTTTCTTTTCCTTCAAGAAATTCTAGATATTTCCAAGGGTCAGTGTGGCGCATTCTTGGCCTTAAAATATGATTCATGTGATTTTATTCAATTTATCCAATTTACCCTTTTATCCACTGGTCCTTGTAGTGCACCGCTGGTTAAAAGGGTGCTCCCTTTTTTCCACTTTTCTTCAAATTTTCAGATCTTTTTCCCTGATTGGGCCTACATATGTGGCGCCATTATACTGTTGGAAATTATGCCCTAATGGCAAGTCATTGTACTTTAGACATTTATGTTATTTAAAGTATTATCTTTTATTTATGATTTCGTTTGCATGTTTACGTTGATAACTGTATCCCTGGATATATCTAATAGATTATCCTAAATGTCCCTGGTCGGTCCTCTACGCGGGAGCGAAGATGAGATAAGACCAGTATGACTTTGATGAGGTATGGAGATACGAATCAAAGTCATAGGCACTTGTAAGAGTACAAGGTCTTTGGACCGACCCACTATGAGAAAGCTGAATGGAATAAGTCATAAGCTTTTCTTATGTATAACTGCGTCACAACGCCCTTTGACCTGAGATCATCATGGATTCCTACATGATGAGTCGCTGGTCTTTGACCTAGTCAAAAGTCACATTTGACCGGGTGATGATAAAGGCTTGGATCATAATCAGTGGTTTTCATGCAGAGGAATGTGAATGGTCAAGATGAAATTTGTCCCTCACATTTGTAGAGAGATAATACTGGGCCCCTCGATGAGTGGGTCTGAGAAATGTATGGCCATACTACGATGGAAAGGAGTTTCCATTTCAATTGTTAGACTACTCAAGAATCGAGAAAGTAATGGTCAAGAACAAGAAGTTGACATCATCCATGCCTCATCCTTGACCAAGTTATCGCGTGACAAAAGGGACGTGACATGGTTGTACGATAGGTTATATCGCATCAACGATCCCCATATGAATTGCGTAGTCGCAATGTCTTGCTAGAGTCCGCTTGCGACTTGTGGGCTGGTACAGTATTGGCCCGCTGCCAATCTCATGTGGGCCTACAGGGTCGCACACAAGAATGGCCCAACACGAGCAAGAGCGTCCAGATTCTTTGAATCTTAAATGTGTTTAAGATTTAATGAATACTTATTTAATCTAGGATGTGTGTGTATATATATATATTATTAAATTCGAAAATAATAATGATATTATTTATTGATAATAATATTATTATATATAGTATTTAATTTATTTGATAAATTAAATAACTATAATAAATTGAGATATTGTATCTCAGATTTATTTTTCGAATAAAGATATTGCATATCAGATTTAATTTGAACTGAGATATCAGATCTCATTTTAAATTAAATATAAGCATATCCTATCTTGATTTAATTTATAAATATAAATTAAAACTGAAGGCCTATTAATTCGGATCAAGTAGTTAGATTAGTTTTGATTTAATATTATTTAATACAAATTCATAATTCGAAACTAATTGGATTAATTTTGAATAATTTAATACGACACATTATTAGGGTTTTAGAAACCCTATAACAGATGCTGATCTAGTCGTATTGCAAATATGAATGAATTAGACGGCCGCGAAACACAAAACTCTAGAGAGAAAAAGAGAGAGACGCAAGAATACTGAGGCGCTAGCACGCTGCCCTCAGTGTTGGAGGCCGTTCGTGTGGATACCTGTAGAGGGAGAGGACACGCGAAGTCAGCTCCTGTCTGATCGAACAAGAAAGCGTTAGCCCACGTGATCAAGAAGCACGGATAAAATATGCCACCTCGTTCGACACGTACGATGTCTGCGGCGCACGAGGATTGAGGCGCAAACGCGAATGATACGCTGAACCCTCCGCATAGGTATGATTCGGAAACCCTAAATCTTATTTAAACGTTGTTGAGCGATCCGCCTAAGGGATTCGTTAAAAAGTTTTTTTTTTCCGCTACGTGTACGGATCCCAACATATACTCCCCATATGGCCACATATTTATTCCACTAAATTCAAAAAGAAGCCCCTAATTGGTCCTTATCTGTCTCTCTCTCACCGGTTAACTTCCTTTAGGAGTTGCACTATGTTTGGGCTTAAATGCAGATAAAATCATCTGATTTCCTCCCCTGATATTATGTGGTTGAATATTGCAATATTTATGATTTTTAAATTAACATGCGAACATAAAATCTCAATTAAAAAATATACTGAATTGGCCGGAAGGCGTGGCAGAGTCTAATTCATAATTCAGTTATATCAGCATCAACCCACCCCGTATCGGCATCGTGTCTCGTCCTCGATATATCCTGGAACAGCAACCGCTCCCTCCTCCGTTCAACTAGTTTTTACTCCATCTTCTCCCTTACGTTCTCTAAACGATGAACGACACCGATGTCTCCAAGCAAATCCAGCAGATGGTCAGGTTTATCCGCCAAGAAGCCGAGGAGAAAGCCAGCGAGATCGCTGTCTCCGCCGAAGAAGTACCCCTGTTACTTCTTATCTTTTATTTTGTCTGTTTTTTCTTCTTCATTGATTTCTATGCATATTTACGTCCTGAATTTGCCTGGATTTTGGCTGGATCGCCGTTGAATTCTGGCTGAACTATTCTACTGATTGTCATAGGAATTCAACATCGAGAAGTTGCAGTTAGTTGAAGCCGAGAAGAAGAAGATCAGGCAAGAATCCGAGCGCAAAGAAAAACAAGTAGATATTCGGAAGAAGATGTAAGTTGCTCTATACTTGTTTTCTAATTTGTAAACTCCAATTGCTGTGTTGGCCCTAGATATTTATATGCGGGAATTGTTCAAAATTGAATTTTGGAGTTGAATGAATTCCCTCCCTAACTCTCTATTTGACATGTTCAGACTGTTAGGGTTATTCGAAAGGCTCTTGATTCTTGTGTGCAATAATGACACAATGACTAATGAGCTTATTTGATTCTGAAGCTTGAATTCATGTCAAATTATATCATATTTTCTTTTCTTGTTACCTTTTGTTTGATCCTGTTCAGTGGAAACCAGAATTAATGCTTGTTTCATTTTGAATGGGCTCAATTTTGAGTTTGTATAGCTTCAAAATTGTGGGGATGTTGAGACGATACTTAAATTTAGGCTTTTTGCCAAAATTTGACATCTATTAAGACGCCCTTTTCTAAGTGATTATGATTGTGTGTTCAGTTCTAGACTCTAATATGTTTCTTGAGGTAAAATAAAATATTCTGTATTTTTGTATTCTAACTTGCAAAAAAGGTGTAAGATAAATTGAGAGTCATGCTGTTCTTTTTTTGGTTGCAGTGAGTACTCTATGCAGCTTAATGCTTCTCGAATAAAGGTTCTTCAAGCTCAAGATGATGTGGTTAGTTCAATGAAAGAAGCTGCTTCTAAGGAGGTTTTGAGTGTGAGTGGTGATCACCATGTGTACAGAAACCTCTTGAAAGATCTCATTGTTCAGGTAAATAAAAACTAAATATCATTCTTTTGACCATACTTTGATTGCATAGTTTAATGACAGTAATTTATAGTGCCTAGTGCACTAGTACCACCAAGCTATCTGACAATATAGTACACATCTTTAAAGAAATCATAAAGGACTAATATGTATAGAAAACCAAACTAAGCCGTTCCTGTACTGAGATCTCAAGACAAATCATTCATAAAATACTGCATCAAGAGTTCAAGACTTAACTCATATAAAGAAGACCAATGGTTAAAATAGTGTTTAAGTTTCTAAGCTTCATCCTGAGATATTTGAAATTTTAGACCAACCCTCTAAGTTTAAATAAGCCAAAGCACATCATTCTTGGAATTGGAATTATCTAGTACACAACAACAACGTCGTATCCCACTAGGTGGAAATATCTAGTTTAGTTAAAGTTATTGTAAAAAAAAAAAAAATCTTCATTGAAATCAGCAAAACAGAATTAGAACATGCAATGTGTAAGATTTTCAATTGTTGATGGTGAAATGGAATAGGGTGGGCAGTGTAATGCCTAGATGGTTGAAGGCCTCAAGGAAGAGTTGACTAAATTCTTCCCATTTCCATGGATGGCCGCTTTGAATCAAGGAACACTTGCCCATTCATGTACTGCTCACATACACACTCTGAAATTGATCATATAGTGCTGCTATAGCTTTGATACAAGAAACGTGCTATGCTACACCCTTGCCTCTGGCTCTTTATACAAGCTATTGATTATTTTGGTTTGGCCTTTTTGGGAACACCTTTATTACTTAGATTTGCATGGAAGTATATACTAGCACACTGTTAGCTGATGTTTCTGTTATGCATTTTGTCATCTTAGTGCTGTATTTTATGTAATAATAGAGGCTTTATGCATATTCCTATTGCGTTCTTGTCGGAAACCTTTTGCAATCTACTTGTGACACGAATGAACCAATGCTATCTCTTGGGATTGTGCCTTTGCAAATTATGATATTAATTTGAGGATTGTCTATCACAGAGTCTGCTAAGACTGAAAGAACCTTCAGTCTTGTTGCGATGTCGGAAAGATGACCTGCATTTGGTAGAGGATGTGTTGAATTCTGCTGCACAGGAGTATGCTGCTAAAACAAATGTTCATCCACCAGAGATCATTGTTGACAAGGAAGTCTATCTTCCACCTACACCCAGCTATCATGATCCTCATGGTGTCTTCTGGTAATGCTCATGTCATCATTCAATTATTAGTAACTTCAGTAATGCCCAAAAAAATCAGTTAAATGCCTCATAAACTATACTTTGTTTGGTACTTTAAGGTGGAGCGTTGTTCTAATCATTTCTGGCCCTCTTAATTGGGTTTTGCATGCTGCTCACTTTGTAATTTTTCCTCATGATATAGCAATGTCAAGAATTTTATTCTTTCAAGAGTAACATGCTTCCAATGTTGTAGTTGATTTAGAGTGTGTTAGAATTTAAAGAAATTAAGAAAGAAAGATAATCTAGAGCTAGGATCTGTAAACTCTAGCCAGTACACACACAATACACAATAATTTCATATAATATTCTTCACCCCTTCATAAAACATAGTTACACATATTTATAAGGGTCAGTCTCAGTCATCTTAACTGCTTATAACTATCTATAATAACTGTTGTATAAACTAACAAACAGATAAGATAATAATAACTACTCTAAAATGATAATAACTTCTCCTAAACATGTGTCTTTCTTCAAAAGAGGACACATAGACCCCTAACAATACCCTCCTCTTGAAAATAAGCCTTGTCCTCAAGGCGGAAAGAAGGAAATTGAGCTGCATAAAGAAGCTGTAGTTACTTGTTGAGGAAGACCTTGTAGTTTGTAATGCTTCCCATCAACCAGAAGATCATAAACATTTTTTGCCAATTTGCTGCCACTGTATTTAGAGATGCCAACTATTTAATGCCAGGAACCATATCCACGTTTCCCAGGGTGGAAGGAAAGAAGTCATCCTTAATGGTTAGCTCTTGTATTTTAACCTCCAACTGTGTACATATTGACTTACAAGCAACTTTGCTTCCATCACCAACTTGGACACCGAAAGGAGGAAGGGGAGTCGGTTTCAAGTTCAGGGCATCAACTATCTTGGTGGAGAGGAAATTATGTGTAGAATCACTTTTCAATGAGAATTAGAATTGATTTTGATCCCACGGTTCCTCTGACCTTCATGGTAGTAGTCGACTAGTTGCCTAGAACAACGTGGAGTGATATTTCAGCCATTGTGGCGTTAGTTCTGTTACACCCCTACCGGCCTCGCCCTTTCGAGTGGTGGGGTAGAGGGATCCCTTTTTATAAGTTACCTTCCCTTAGTTATTAGTCTATTTCATTAAATATTAGAGCACGCGCAACAGAGCACCGGATCGGTTTGGACAACTACTGTACTGGTAAAAATAAAGTCAACAAAAAGTAAAGTCCCCGAAGGGTTAAAATATAGTCATCCGGCAATAAATACCAAGATAATAGGTACAGTCATCCTAAAATATAAAGTACAAGATATGACCTGCATCCCATATCCTTCATCAGCCCGGCCATGCCTACCTTTCCAAAAAGGCCTCTAACTGTCAAGCATGCCCCTCTGTATCAACAAAAGCTTCTGGAGTCCGACAATGGCCCCCAGAGTAACCATCAATACTCATGCTAACAGGAGTGCAAAATGTCTTAGAATATGTCAAGAGAGCACTTAAAAATCTCCCAAATCAAATGACCAAAGTGTCCTTGCAAAATATCCTCTTAACTTGGCTTATTTTGCAAGTTTTGTTGACTTTTCTTTCTCTTCCTTGCTTTGCACGAATTTGAGGCTTCTTGAACAAGATTGTGATGTCATTTTTATGACATAAGCAAAAGCTTAGGTGTCCTTTTGTGAGATGACCAAAATGCCCTCAAAATATCTCATTTCACATAGCTTCCTATTTCTCGTCATCCTTGCGACTCTTCCCGAACCGGGCTTAGTCGTCTGCCTACTTTAGACTTATTCTTAATTCTCAGGATCCAAAATTCAGGATATTACAAGTTCCGTGTTCATTGTCGAAGGATTCCAGCACTTTCTCTATCTTGTTGGAAATTTCCATTAGTTGTAGAGTCGAATGCTTGCAATGATGACTCGGTTGAAAACGTTTGCCGCATCTGTAACAAAGACCTTTCTCGTGCTGAAACTGACGCTATGAATTGTTGAGAGTCGTAATTTGCGTGGTTGGTGAATAAGTTTGCAACAGTCGATTGTTTGCTCAAGGCTGACGACGATGTGTTTGTTGGATGAGTCTGGGAAGTTTTTGAATATAATGATGTTGTAGAAGAACCCGTTGGATTTGAATAAGTAGTTGGGTCCCAAGGTTGACGTGACATTTTTTTTATTTTCTTGCCATTAATAATTAATTTCTGACCCTTTTGCGATTTGGTTTCGCGAATTAGGGTGTGAATTCTAGGATTGGGCTTTCGCTTTAAATTCCAAAGCCAAACTCACAGCCTTATATACTGTTCGTGGTTTTTGAATTTTAACATCAGCTTGGAATTCTTCTTTGAACCCGTTGATCAAGACGCCCAAGAGACAGTGCTCGGGCCATCCTTGGGCTCGAGATTGTCGACATACAAATTCTTGCTTATATTCACCCACAGTATTGGTCTGCTTAATTCCACAAAGGTGAACGTCTGGGTTCTGAAATTCCGCAGGACTAAATTGTTCTTGGAAAACCTGCACCAATTCATCCTAATACTTCATCGTTCTGGGTCTGTTTCTTCTATTTTTCTGGTTCTGTTCTTGTCAAGTTTGAAAGGAAAAAAAAAGGAAGTCCCAACATGACTTCTCCATTCGCATATCAATTCCGTCCAAGTTACTTTGAAGAACGTCGCCAACAAGCAATGAGGGAACTTCAAGTATGGCTCCTTCAACAAGAGGGGTCTGTAGCATATTTTGGTTATGCCTTCGATTCCCTCTCAACCGATCTAGATTTGCCAAAAGATTATCTCGTGAAGACATATGTTGCTGGGCTGAAAAAAGAGATTGCTAACGCAGTCGGATTGCTTCATCCAGTAACCATGTATGAAGCTCGAGTATTTGCAAGAATGGAGGAGATGTTCCTGCAACGGCAAGACGAGAAGGCAAGAAGAGTCTTGAAAGATAAAGAAGATGGTGGCTGTTCACAAAAGTCTCCACAAGAAGTGCAAGAAGCTTCTAAGGTCCAAGAAAGTGGTGGGTCTTATTTAGACTCCACCAACGAATGTATCAAAGAACAAGAAGCTTCTGATTGTCTAGAAAAGAACAAGTCTTGTTCGGCCTCCTCCCAAGAATGTACCGAAACAAAAGAAACAAGAGGAGTGTCGAAGCTTGAGAGTAGTAACGATGGAAGTAGTCTTCCGGTCAAAACCAAGGACCCTGTGTCAAGTCTGGGTTGTGATCTTTCAATTTCTTCCAAGTCTGATTTTGTATTGCATAAGGATAATGCGAAAATCACTTTTGCTTTTAATGGGTCTTTACGCTTTGACTCTAGTGAAGGTTTTAGGGCTGTTTTGTGCCATATGGACAGGTGTGAGGCTGGGAATAAGACATCAAATGTTGGTGGGTTCCAGCTGGTGCCATGTAGAGTCATATTTTCTCCAGCTTATCCTGTTTTCAGCACTGTTCAACCTGCTGCAAATAAAGGGTTACAGCTGGCTTGCAATTTCTCTCGGGGCCAGAAGTACCTTGCTGGTCCACTGGGTTGGTTAATTTTAGATGAGTATTTGGGTTTTTCCTTTGAAGAAAATAGCCCAAGTTTGTTGCTGGCACTTGTGGGTAGCAGATTCGGACGAGGAGTCTACACTGTTAAGACATTTTTCAGACTTTTAAAGTTTCTATGTTTTGTTGATTTCAGATTTGTATTTTGTTGTTCAGCATCCTTGAGGGCAAGGATGTTTTGGGGAGGGGGTATTGATATATAAAGATAATAATCAGCATTTAGGGACCTAAGTGTAAACTAGATAAGTAGTAGGGTGATTAGTCAATAAACCATTAGTTAGGATTTGTGAGAGGCTATAGGTTATAAATAGCCTACTCCTCCATTATTGTAAAGATCAGATCAGTTTGTGTTGTGAGTGTGAATACATTGTGAGAGAGCCATAGGAGCTTTCTTCTTCTCTTCTAATCCCTTTTGTGTCTCTTCTACTCTATTTCTCAATTCTTGTTCAATAAGCACATCAAATATCCTTAGACATTTTGTACTTCAGTGATTCTTTATCTACTCTGTAAGAGAGTTATTAGTTGATCATTCTTTTTGTAAAATCTCAAGGTAAAAGGACCTTGAGTGTGGGTGTATTAATTACAGCTTGTAAGGGGGAGTGAATCCTAGAGAGAGAGGATTACTTTGAAACAGAGTCTGTAATCGTGTGACAGTATGATTGTGAAATACCCAGAGACTCTGGGGACTAGACGTAGGTCAAGAGTTTGGACGGAACCAGTATAAATTTTTTGTGTCCATTATTCCTCTATCCTTTGCTCTATCATTTTAGTTCTCTGCTTTAATCGCAAAAGTTTTTGAAATCACCCAATTCACCCCCTCTTTGGTCATATTCCGTCTTCACAGTACACAATAATTTTAGATAATATTCTTCACCCCTTCATAAAACATAATTACACATATTTATCAGGGTCAGTCATCATAACTGCCTATAACTATCTATAATAATTGTTGTATAAACTAACAAATATATAAGATAACAATAACTACTATAAAATAATAATAACTTCTCCTAAACATGTGTCTTTCTTCAAAAGAGGACACATGGACCCCTAATAGAGTGCTTCCTGAATTTTTTATGTAATACTGTAGGGAGTGTCAGCTCCAAAAAAAAAAAATATATATAGAGAAATGTTAATTTTATTGTTTTCAGTCTACCTGATTACATTTACCAACGTTCAGCTCAGGAGGAGTGGTGCTGGCTTCTCGCGATGGGAAGATTGTGTGTGAAAATACCCTTGATGCACGATTGGATGTAGCATTCCGTAAAAGGCTTCCTGAGGTAAATCTGTGAAATATGAACTTCTTTTTGATAATTTTTCCCTGTCCCGTGAATTTTGTCATCTTCGTTATAATCTATGAAAGCTGTTTTTGTAAAGCACTCAAGATTTTTTTGTTCAAATTTTATCTGTTAATAATTATATTTTGATGGGGTGGGTTGTGAGTGGTATTTAGGGTATAAGTAGCATTTAGAGAAAGATATTTAAGCATATTAATCCACTGAATGAGGAGAAGAAAGTGATGGGATTTGTGATT
This sequence comes from Acacia pycnantha, assembly GCA_025563575.1. Classification (NCBI taxonomy): domain Eukaryota; kingdom Viridiplantae; phylum Streptophyta; class Magnoliopsida; order Fabales; family Fabaceae; genus Acacia; species Acacia pycnantha. The sequence goes on along the minus strand of JAMWYP010000194.1, from coordinate 28,331 downwards.
CTGAATCTGATAGTTCCGATTTAGATAACTGATTTAATATCTAATTAGACACTTAGAGTGTTCTTTTATGTCTTCAGATAATTTTTTTAATCTTTTTTGATCTTCAGATATGCATTTGATCAATTATTAATAGGTTATGGTAGACTTGTGTGTGTGTTTTTGTGAAGGTTGTCTATTTCAGTTCACATTTATCTATGTTTTTTTCCTATGATCCATAGATCATAGTTTTTTCTCTATATGCCTCACGCTATTGGCATTTTAGAGGTCTTGCACCTTTCACATTGACTACCTTGGTTCAAACCTTCTGATCGTTTGGTGTAACTAAAATGTGTTCTATTGAGTAAATTAACTGTGACAGATCGCTGGGACATTTACTGGAACGAGGGGGTTATGTTAAAGACGACTTAGATTCAGTCAATTTGCATCCAATAGGATTCAATCCATTGAAATGAAGCAAGGCTACAAGATCTGTCTGAACTCTGAGGGACAAGTTCATGCCATGCGGCAATGGAAAGTGGGAGACTAGTTTAACTCTGCGAATTCTCCTCCCTTGTTTGATAAACACTGGCAGGGGCTCTTCATCTTTAAATGCACCAAGCTTTTATCTCAGTGTCCATCTAAACCCAAGTTAGAAACTCAATCTCCCCCACATTTACCCGCTTCTCTACTAAGCTTATCACATTGTCATCAATATGTGTCCAATAAGAGCTCAGTGCTGAAGCTGTTAATGGAAGAAGGCATCACCTCCCAGGATCATCATCATGATCATGATTCAAGCCTTCCTTTTTTTTAAACTAAAACTCTTCTAATTGTATTTCGTTCTGTAATACAGTGATCCATCCTCACGCCATAATTAGTAGCCAACATTGTTTTCTTTGTTCCTAGAAAGTCTTCGTAATTTCATAATGTTCAATTATAATGCTGACTCATAACGCAGCCATTCTCATTTATCAGAATCCATATTAACACCCTAAGTTTTTAACATATATTTCCAAGTGTCTTACACATCTCCACATCTGTGTCTGTGTGTGGATCTGTATTGGACAGCAATGGAAAAAACAGATAAGAGATTAATGGAGTACCCGATTTAAAATAAAGAAGAGCAGTTTCTGAAAAATATGCTCAGCCAGCATTCCACTTTCCTCCTGCACATGGTACAAACTCACCCGCAAGGTGCATCTTACTGCCATGCCTCATTTGAATGGATCCTGCTGTATGTGAATTGACTGAATCCAAATCCATGGGCAGGGGGCTTAATGATTAAGATTTTCTCTGGGCAGATAAAGGGTACTGAGTCGTAAATATTTCTTAGTATGCTTTGACTATAGCAAGGCTATGCAATATTCCTAAATATTTTGCACTAAATACTATTTAGATGTGTCATACAAGTCCACTGACATTTTGAGGAGGTATGAAAATCTCCGAGACTGTTTTTGAAATAATTATCCCGGGCCTGTGTCAATGTATTTTCTAGACTGTTTCAGTGATTTTTTTTTTACTAATGGACCCCCACCCAAAAAAAACAAAAAACTTTTCATGTGTAATTTTTTTTCTTTGATTTTTTTTTAAATTATGAATAGGACATCTTTTATTTTATTTTATATTTTACGTATGTAGGGTTTGATTCATCTTATTATAAAATGTTTCAATTTATAATAAAAAATGCCCACTATTTAGACTAGGTAGTTTCATACAAGGTCTAAAACGTGGGCAAATTTTTTTTTTTTTAAACAAATGTATGAATTTTTTTTTCATAGAAGCCATGTTGGGTATTATTATTATTATATCTAAAAGCTATATTATGCAATATAAATTCTACAGACAGACCTAAACAAAAAAAGAAATGGACATAAAAAAATAAAAATAACTAATAACCATGACTTTAAACCCTATATTATTAGAAAATTAGTGAATTTTAATTCCGACATTTTTTTTTTCAAAGTTTACTTTGTTTGCTTGCATTTTCCCTCATCCAAAGGGGTTAGATGATTTTTGAGTGTTGGATTTAGTGGATGCAATTCTAAGCCTGACATTTGCATGCTATTGATGCATGATTCATATTGTGAGCATCCCTACAGTTGAATGCCCCTATGGATTAGCTGCTAGGTTAACATACTCCTGCATTTTGACATTTTTGGATCTCAAATATGAAATGGCTCTGCCTTACCCTTGTCTCAAGTGATAAATGAAGGAGAATATTTTTGTTTAATGAACCTGAGTATAACAGAGATAATTTACAAGTAAGAGAACTGGATTTTATGTGGGAATATGATCTCGTGGGGAGGTCTTGGTTGAGAAAGAAATCGAATTGAAGGCCAATATTAATGAAGTAATAACTGACTAGGTGGAAATACTAGTGACAAGGTGAGGATTAATAAATCTAAATTAAAGAATGAAAAATATAGGGTTGGTGATTTAGACTTGGAAGGACAAAATTGTTGACCTAAATGACCTGGCGTTGATTGTAAAAATTCACTTATTTAAAAGTTGATTTTCCTAATTATCACTAGGTCATCCAGCTCAACAAATTTTTCCTTCCAAGACTAGATCACCAACCCTACCTTATCCATCGTCTAATTTTGACGTCTTAGTCATCAACCAGTCACTAGTAACTTCACCTAGGAGGGTAGCTCTTTATTATTGGCCTTTACTTTGATTTCCATTTGAACCAAGAACTCATCACACGACCAAATTCAACCATACAAAACAGAATTCTCAAGTTTGTATATCAACCATGTTAGACTCAGCTTCATTAAATAAGCTACTTTATCTTTATCACCTAAAACTGAGGTAGGCCAGAGCCAATTCTATATGAACTCTCAAAAGAACCAAAATTCCTAAGATTAGTAAACTTAGCACCCAATCCAAGAGTGGCAACATTCGACTCTAAGGATGGCTCATGATACAACCCACACATCTACATCTCCTACACGTCAGGGTTAAATTTACAATCAACACTTCCACCCAAGACTCAATAGCTTTCAAGGAGGGGGCATCCAAACAAAAAAAAAACTTGAAAAGAACAAAAGCATGGTAAACAAGATTCAATTAACATACAAGTATGCAAACTTTTTTCCATAGCCAAACTTGCGATTATGCGAATGATCTAAATAAATTGCATCATAGTTATAATCACAAGTTTTACAATCCCAACCATAACAAATTCTGTGGACAAAATTTTGTATCTACTATCTATAACAACCACAAAGAATATATAGACATTAGAAAGAATATAAGCTTTCATGTATCACACAAGAAACATAAAACAAGGAAACAAGCATAAGGAATATCATATTATACTTGTGCAAGGAAGGCTTTTTTTCATTTTCCAAGTCTTACAAGAAGGGTTTGCATGTATCTGTAACCTCAAACTGTGTTTATCCGATCTTGTGTTTTCAATTACAATAAGTTACATATTAGATTAGATTATTTCATGCTCTTCACATGTGTACAATAAATAAGTCATAGCTACAAAAAAACCACTCAACTTGGTGCTCTTCACATGTCTTTTCGGTGCTATTCATACTCCTTTATGTAATTAAAAAGAATAAACAATGACAATTAAATACAAATCCATTATAATGAAAATAAAGTTTTCGACTTATGAATATATGGTTTGATTGACGCTCAGTTAGGCTCTATGTTAATTTATGCCTTGTGTCAATTTCCATTGTAGGTTGAACCTTGTGACATATGTGGTGGTGTTGGTAGGCCTGGATTAATCACAACCAAGTGATTCAGGCTTATGCCCCAATCAACACCACCATATATTTAACACGGTTCAATTTGCAATGCAAACCTTGTATGTCCATTGCAATGAAAATAAATTCTTTGACTTGATACGTAATAAGTCATATTTCTGCCATATATTTCCTATGTGTTATGATTGTTTTGCGTGGTAAAGCTAAGCTTGAATGCGTTTGATCTGATGAAATATGTTAGAAATCATGCACAGATGGAAATAGGGGATAGATGAAGTAAGTTGATAGATGAAGTAAGTTGTTGCATTTTAAACACTATCCCACACATAGGCAGAAGAAAAGTTGCATTTTATCGTATTTTAAAATCGCATAACAAGGCTGATATAATTCTACAACATTGTGGATCTCTTATCTGAACTAGCACCATAATGCCTCGACAATGCTATAGCATCATAAGTGATGAATTGTTATGTGTTGTGTTACTCTGATATTTTCTCGAGGGGATTTCAGGAAAAAAATAAAGGTATTTGAGCCAGAAGTTAAGGGAGAATCGAATGGAAGATTTGCAAAATAACATGGAATTAAAGAAATGATCAATCAACCGAATCTAGGGGGTCGAGCCTAATAGAATTGGAAAGCCTAATACTGGATGTACGACGTGAAGGACCTTATTATAAAAGGTAAAGACGACTAAACCTAAAAAACGGAGAATTCGGCAATCAGTGATAGTACAACGTGACTCAAGACGAGAAATCAGGATTCATTGAGAGAGCTGCAAAAAGACCAATTTGTATTAGAAGTCAGACGAAGCTGTACAAGACATAGAGGCGTTACATGACAGGACGTCCCTATGCCGTCAAACACTCCAGAGACCTTCTTTGTTTTACTTTTCTTTCTTATTTTCCATGGGTCATTTTTCTGTAATTTCAATGGTGTTTCCCTCATTAATCATCAACTAAATTCAATTGGCTGAGCGAGGAAGAATTCTTAAGTTGTAGTATGAACTTAGTTTGCTAGTTGTTAATTTAATAAATTTAGTTTACTTAACTTTGATATATCGTCTTGTCTATTAGTTGGCCACTAATAGGCGAGATCAGTGGCCTTAGCTTATTGGAAGGGAGTTAGTGTTAGACCTCTGTAAAGCAGTGTGTGCTAGGCGAGCTTGTGCAGGGCTTAATTTAAGTTGTAAGCTACATGAATGGGTTTACCTCATATAGCCAATACACCTAGGTTGAATTGACATCTATGCCTGAAAATTGTCATAGGAATATGAGAGAAGTAGAGTAAGGGATGTACTTATAGGATGCAAACGCTTCTGTATAAATTAGTGGTGGTAACTGAATAACGTTGTGAAGGTGGAATATCACCTAGAGGGGGGGTGAATAGGTGATTACAAAAATTCTTTCGCTAATTAATCGGTAACACCAAAAATGATAATAAGAGAAGAACAAAGGAAAGACACAAGAGGTTATCCTGGTTCAGTCTAACTCTTCGACCTACGTCCAGTCCCCAGAACACTTGGGATTTCACTATATTTCAAAGGCAATCACAATTACACTGTATTCGGATGATCTTCTCACTAGGACTCACTCCCCCTTACAAGCTATAATTGTACACCAACACTTAAGGTTCCACAGCCTTAAGATTTTACAACTCAAATAATCAAATAAGTGTTTAGAGACTCCTCATGAGTAGATAAAAGATAAACACTGAAGTACACAGAATATCTGAAGATATTAGCTAAGTTAATGAAACAGTAGATGGTAATTATTTCAAATTGAATGCACAACGTTTTTGGTTGTTGGCGAATTCAATGCTTCTAGTATTTATAGATGAGCCATTAATGATCGTTGGAGAAGCTTGAAGATTAACCGTTGTGACTCTTCAAAAATAGTCATTAGACAGATGAAGCTTCGTTGGTCACTTTCACCGTTAGTGGTTTTGGTCTTCGCAATCATTCTTCATTCCTTTTGTTTTTGCCTGTTGAGAGACAGCATTTAATGCATGAATGGAATATCAGTAGGTGCTTTTCATTGATAAGAGAAGTGGTTGCCGATGATATCACTAGTTTTGGCAAAAACATTTAATGCTTTTGTCAGAGATTTTGCTTTTCACCTAAACAATGGTTAGCAATCTGAAATACACTCAAACGATGATTAGTAGTTAGTTTAAATAACTTTGAGTGAGATAAGAAGAAGATTGAAGATAACCCAAGATATTTGAATTTTAAAACATTTCATTTTACTAAACAGAGGACAATCATGCTCGAGCATGACTTCCAGTATGCTCGAGCAACCTTAGGAAAGTTGTATTTTAAAAGATGAATATCATCCTATGCTCGAGCACCTTGCTCGAGCACTCAATGGTGCTTGCTTGGGCATGGCTAGTTCGAAATGGTTGAAAACATTAATCATCGCTGATGCTCGAGCAAATCAGGCTTCATGCTCGGGCGTCATTCAAAGCCAGTGTCGCCAATGCTTGAGCATCCCAGAGACAATGCTCGGGCATGGCTGAGACTGAGAGCGATTAAAAGGTAAGGAGCATGTTTGCTCGAGCAACTCATCGTTCCTACTCGAGCATGTGCTCAGGCATGATAATATCTTGCTCGGGAACAAGGAAAACGAGACTAAACTAAGAGACTTAGCTATACTGCTCGAGCATCGCTTTTCCTTTGCTCGAGCATGCCATATTCATGCTCGGGCATACGTCATCCAGAGACGAAAACTTAAGTGAATATCGATACTTGCTCAAGCACTACTTGACCTCTGCTTGAGCATGTTGATCGAGCATGACTTACACTTTGCTCGGGCATGCTTTGATGGTGCATGTTTTGTCTCAACTTTGCTATCAATCCCGATGATTCTCAGGCACGCTAGTCACTCTGCTCGAGCATGCTTGGCCAACCATGCTTGGGCATTAAGTGTTATGCTCAGATGATATATACATCTGGTCTTAAAAATTGAAATTGTAGACTAGACGTATAAATAGACCGGTCTTAAAAGACCAACTTTTAAGACCGGCTTAATATCAAATATGTACACCTGACCTCTAAGACCGGATATATAAATACATCCGGTCTTAACAGTCAAACATATAAGACCAGCCTATTTATTTATGGTCTAAATTTTCCTGAATTTTTTCACTGTTCTGTTCTTCCTGATCATATATATTACAAAAATCCACCACCCAATCCAGCACATAAAAGTTGATACTTTAAGCTACACGTTATGAACAATTATGAATAAATTGAATTGGGAAAAAGAATACAAATATTATTCACCATGAGTTATGTGGCCTCTTAATTAATGATTATACTATGACTACAACACCTAAATTAATTTATACAATAAGATAACTTACTTACAAATACAATGAGTTACAAATACAACACGTAAATCAACATACATGCCCAATATATTATTCACCATGCCTTCATTTGATTCCCACCCAACAACGTAACATCCTCTTTTATAACATGCCCATTTGGATCAGATCCTGCCACAAAAATAAAACAAAAACAAACTTCATAGCCAGTGTGACATTGTTTAAGAACATAGAAGGAATATAATATAGTTAAAACCTTAAAGTTTTCAAAGAATTCTGCATATGAATATTACCTTATGAATTGACTCTTTTATAAAGTGATATCCTCCCATATCCCTTCTTCATGATCATTTCTTATGCCGAGTTCATTATCCGCTTCATCTTCTTCGTTCATGTCCGGTAGACCCCTTGAAAAAGGAGTACTCTCAGGAAAACCATAATTTGAATGACTTTCCTCATCAATATCAATGACCCTTTTTCCTTGGAGAGCTACAAACCACATTTTATTTTCTTGATCGGTGATATAGAATACTTGTTTCTCATGGTCTGCCATAATAAAAAGGTTCATCTCCAAAACTTCTACTATTGACATCGACAAATGTAAATCCTAGCCGATTGATCTGAACACCATTATTGACATTAACCCACTTGCATTTGAATATGAGAAATCTAATTTTGACATAGTCCACCTCCCAACTCTCTTCAATAACCCCATAATATGGCATGACTTCCAATTTAGGCCTCTTATCTTTCGAACTGGAGAAGTGCAAAGATTCAGCCTCTAACATAACACCATTGTTTTGGACTGTGGTCCTATCATCTAGGGATTTCATGTAAAATGTTTAACCATTGATCACATACGAATTCCAACTTATGACATCAACCTCAGGACCACGTGCTTGTTAGTTCTCGGTGTTTTGATGATCACAATGTCCAAGTTATTAAATTGATTGTGAAACATGAGAATCTAAGTTTGCCCGAGCAGGTCTCAGATGTTGCCCGAGCAACATCAGGTTTTCAAACTTGAAAAGCTTAACTGAGTAGACCTTGCCCGAGCAGCCCCAAGCTTATGCCCGAGCATCATCAGGTTACATTGCCTAAAAACTAATCTAAGTTAGTCTTGCCCGAGCAGATCAATTACCCTTGCCCGAGCAGCCAGAGAAAGCCTGCCCAAGCAGCATGCTCGAGCAGCGGGAAAAGGTTGCCTAAGCAACCTCCCAAAACTCACCATTTTATGCTGCTTGCCCGAGCATGCATTCCGCTATGCTTGAGCAACATGCCTGAGCAAAGACAAATCCTTGCCCGAGCAGCATTACTAAATCACCCCATATGTCATGTGCCCGAGCAGATCTTTCACCCTTGCTCGAGCACCATGCCCGAGCAACATATAATTGCTTGCTCGAGCAACATCAAAAGACCTTTTTGTTCGCCTCTGTCCAAGGCTTGCCCGAGCACACCATTGGAGCTCTCCCGAGCATCATCGTAAATCTCGACTTCCTTAGGAGTTTGCTCGAGCGATACCATATGCCTTGCCCGAGCATCAGCGTGAATCCCAGCCTCTTTAGGAGCTTGCCCGAGCAATAAATACATCATGCTCGAGCATCAACGATTCAAACAGATTCTCGATACGCTATATCTCTGATTATCTCTGATTGATTACCTTTGATTATTATTGAATCACCATTATTACTAATCATATTCAAACTCATTTATTTCCATCTTTAATCTTTCTACTTAAGTGAGTTTCAGGAATCAACCAACAGGTTGACGAACGAAAATCTGAGCATTTATTCTTCACGCGTCAACAGAAGGAAGTTCAAAAATATAAAGCTCTTTATCTGGAAACAAATCATATAGCACTTACTCTGATTTTATTCCCTGACCAAATAGAGGAAAGACAATAAATGAATCAACGGTCAGAATCATCAAAGCAGAGCAATCATTGGAAGTCAAAACAACGAAATGTCCCAACGGCTACTTTCTCAGGAACAACTGATCGACTCGAATCATGAACCTTATAAAGAGACAGCTGATCTAACTAGAGAAGGCACTCAAGAACATCTACTGCATTCATCCTTCTGTATTACTGTGATTACCTTGAGTATCCCAGACACACATAGTGCTTCAGTGCTTATATTTGATATACTCGTGAGGAGTTGTTTGAAAAATACTTTTGCTATTTTTATTCAAGCTTAAGGTTGTGGAACCTTAAGCAAGGGTGTACAATTGCAACTTGTAACGGGGAGTGAGTCCGAGTGTGAAAGGATCATCCTAAGTTACAGAGTGAGTAATTGTACTGTTTCTGAGAGATAGTGAAAATCTCAAGGTGTACTTGAGGACTAGACGTAGGTGAAAGTATTAAGACCGAACCAGTATAAATTTCTCTGTGTTCACTTCTCCTTCCCTACTCTCGTAATTTGTCATCCAAACGTATCCCAGAAAAATTTGATAAGATCACCTATTCACCCTCCTCTAGGTGATATTCCACATTCATTTGGTATCAGAGAAAGGTTACTCTATTAAGGGCTTAACATCCCGAGTTAGATCATGGAAGGAATATTACCTGATGGTGCCTCAATCAATCGACCACCTGGGTTCAACGGTGACCACTACTCTTTTTGGAAGGTAAAATTCAGAGTGTTCTACTGGCAACTGAGTATGGTCTTTGGCAAGTCATAGAGAATGGAGATTATATTCCTACAAAGAATGAAGGCGCAAGTACTGTTCCTAAAACAGTGGAAGAATTTGATGAGAACGACAAGAAAAAAATTACACTTAACAGCAAAGCTATCTTAATGCTTCAGAGTGCTCTTAGCCAAAAAGAGTACTTTCTGATATGTAATCTGCCTACTGCAAAAGGAATGTGGGAAGCATTGGAAATCGCATATGAAGGAACCTCTGGCATTAAAGAAAACCGTATCAATACTCTAACCACCGAGTATGATTTACTTCAAATGAAGACCGGAGAAACTATTGCTGAATTTCAACTCCGCTACACTCACTTGACCAATCAATTGGCGTCACTTGGCAAAACGTATGAACAACGTCCTCAAGTTAGAAAAATTCTCAATGTTCTAACAAAAGAATGGGAAGCCAAGGTCACAGCAATAGAAGAATCCCGTGGAGAATCAATGACTTCAGTAGCCGCTCTATTTGGAAGTCTATCCGAATACGAAAGCAAACTGAAATTCAAAAAAAGTCTCGGTGAAGTCAACACTAGTAAGAGCAAAAGTATTGCTCTTAATACCGTAAAAGAAGATCAAAATGAAGATGATGCGGACGATGAAGAGATGGGCATGCTGGTAAGAAGATTCAGAAAATTCTACAGGAAAGATAAAGGATCCAGAAACAGGTTTCAAAAAGGAACTTCAAGTAATCGACGAGAATTCAAAGACAAAGATCAAATCGTTTGCTATGAGTGTGAGAAACCCGGTCATTACAAATCAGAATGCCCTCAACTAAAAGAGAATGAAAAAGAAAAGAAGAAGAAATTCAGTCAATTCAGAAAGAAGGCTTATGTCTCTGCCATATGGGGAGATTGCTCATCTGATGAAGAAAGTGAAGAAGAAAAAGATATCGCCAACATTTGCCTAGTCGCAGAAGAAGAAGACCATGAGGTAAAAAACTTACACCCTTCTTATGATGAATTATTTGATGAATACACTGAATTGCAATCAGAATTTGAAAAACTTGCTGAAAGGTATTTTGTTTTAAAACGAAAGAACACAACTCTTGAACAACAAGTTGAAAACTATACTTGCAAAAACCTTGTTTGTGATGAATGCATTGATTTATAATAAAAAGAATGTATATCTCACAAAAAACCTTGAAAAGTTTACAAAAGGTAGTGATATGCTCAATGTAATCCTAAAGCAACAACGGTTCAAAAATGATAAGTCAGGAATTGGTTACAAACCCGAAAGTGACAAAAAGAAAGGAAAGAAAAAAACTGGAGAAAAGAATTATTTGGAACATTTTCAAAAGGCAGTACATTTTTCAAACCCTTTTGCTCACTGCAATTATTGTAACCGCAAAGGCCACACAACTTCATCATGTTTTCGTAAAAAGGAAAGAAAAACCAAACCTATTGGAAATTACAAGTGTGTACCAAAGGGATCCTATGAGATTCCTAGAACTCAAACTAACCCAAAAGGACCCATAAAAAAATGGGTACCTAAAACTTAATCCTTCTGAGTTACAGGTATGTTTGAGAGCATCAAGAATTAATAAGTGGTATATAGACAGTGGATGCTCCAGACACATGACGGGAGATGCGGAGAAATTTGTTGCAATGAAATCAAAAGATGGAGTCAGAGTCACTTTTGGAGGAAACCAAACCGAAAAAATCACAGGTATTGGCGAAATTGGTGCAAAAGAAGGTCCACATATCAAAGACGTCTATCTTGTACAAGGTCTGTGTCACAATCTCCTAAGTGTAAGCCAAAGTGCTGACAAAAACAATTGGATCATCTTTGACTCAGAAGAATGCCTCATTGTAAACAAAGATGACCTACCAATTGACAAAGGTAAACTTAAGGTACTGTTCAAAGCACCTCGTGAGGGAAATTGCTACACATTAGATTTACCAAAATATGTTCTGAAAAGTGCTTTGTTAGCAACTTAGATGAAAGCTGGCTATGGCATAAGCGACTAGCTCATGTCAATATGGTCCAATTAGACAAGTTGCTAAGAAAAGACTTAGTTCTTGGTGTTGGGATCCGTACACGCAGCGGAGTTAAAAAAAATTACGGATCCCTTAGGCGGATCGCTCAACGACGTTTAAATCAAGGTCTAGGGTTTCCGAATCGTACCTTTGTAGAACAATTTGAACTGGTGGGCTACCTTCTCGATCAGCAGAAGCCGACTCTTTAGAATCGCCTTCCTCTACTGGTATCCACACGAACGGCCTCCAACACTGACGGCAGCGTGCTAGCGCCTCAGTATTCTTGCGTCTCTCTCTTTTTCTTTCTAGGGTTTTTCGCGGCTTTCTAATACGCTCGACAGAATGTCCCGTAGGTTTTTCTAAACCTAGCAGGCGTATTATATTCAAAACAAATTTTGAATCTGGATTAAAAAATATATTAATTAAATTTATCTGATAGATCTAATCAAATCTATTTATTTAATCCGAATTAAAGCCCTCTGATTTAATTTATATTTATAAATTAAATCAAGATATGATATCATTATATTTAAAATGAGATCCGATATCTCAGTTCAAATTAAATCTAATATGCAATATCTTTATTCGAAAAATAAATCTGAGATACAATATCTCAATTTATTATAGTTATTTAATTTATCAAATAAATTAAATACTATATATAATAATATTATTATCAATAAATAATATCATTATTATTTTCGAATTTAATATATATTAAATCAAGATATGATATCATTACATTTAATTTAAAATGAGATCCGATATCTCAGTTCAAATTAAATCTTGATATGCAATATCTTTATTCGAAAATTAAATCTAAGATACAATATCTCAATTTATTATAGTTATTTAATTTATCAAATAAATTAAATACTATATATAAAAATATTATTGTCAATAAATAATATCATTATTATTTTCAAATTTAATATATTTATATATGCATATATATATATACACACACATCCTAGATTAAATAAGTATTCATTAAATCTTAAACACATTTAAGATTCAATGAATCGACACTCTTGCTCGTGTTGGGCTATTCTTGTGTGCGACCACCAGTAGGCCCACATGAGATTGGCAATGGGCCAATACCGTACAAGCCCACAAGTCGCAAGCGTCCTCTAGCAAGACATTGCGACTACCCAATTCATATGGGGATCGTTGATAAGTACTATGACTTGCCCTAGGGCATAATTTCCAACAGACTCCCACTTGCACTAGGTGCAATCATTAATTACCTTAATTCCCATTGCCCTAACATGACGCTCATGTTTTACTTGTACAAGCGGCATAGTAAGAGGATCAACGTCATTGTTTATGCGATATAACCTATCGTACAACCATGTCACGTCTCTTTTGTCACGCGATAATTTGGTCAAGGATGAGGCATGGAAAATGTCAACTTCCTGTTCTTGACCATTACTTTCTCGATTCTTGAGTAGTCTAACAATTGAGATGGAAACTCCTTTCCATCGTAGTATGGCCATACATTTCTCGACTCACTCATCGAGGGCCCAAGATATCTCTCTACAAATGTGAGGGACAAATCCCATCTTGACCACTCACATTCCTCCGCATGAGAACCATTGATCCCGATCCTAGCCTTTATCATCACCCGGTCAAATGTGACTTTTGAGTAGGTTAAAGACCAGCGACTCATCATGTAGGAATCCATGATGATCTCAGGTCAAAGGGCGTTGTGACGCGGTTATACATGAGAAAAGCTTATGACTTATTCCATGCAGCTTTCTCATAGTGGGTCGGTCTAGCACCTTGTACTCTTACAAGTGCCCATGACTTTGGCTCGTATCTCCATACTCATTAAAGTCATACTGGTCTTATTTCATCTTCACTCCCGTGTAGATGACCGACCAGGGACATTTAGGATAATCTATAAGATATATCCAAGGATCAGTTATCATTATAAACATGCAAATGGAATGATAACTAAAGAAGAATACTTTAAATACAAACATCTAAAGTACAATGACTTTCTTTCTCCTGGTACTTTGCATAATAATTTTTTTTTTTGGTATCACCTCTATCATTGATTTCTCTGATAAGATGAAATCGCTTGAGTATATGGTTGGTCCTTTGATGTGACCTAGGCTCCTTGGTCTGTGCAATAACGCCGCTATTGTCACAGAGCAAGTCTATTGGATCTGAGATGGTAGGAACCACCCCCAATTCAGTAATGAACTTTCTGATCCAAACGGCTTCCTTAGCTGCATCCGATGCTGCTATATACTCACTTCATTGCGAGAATCAGCTACAGTGCTCTGTTTAGAGCTCTTCCAGCTCACCGCACCCCCATTCAACAGGAATACATATCCTGATTGCGATCTTGAATTATCTTGGTCAGTTTAGAAACTCGCATCTGTGTAACCAGTCACACAGAGCTCATCTTCCAAGCCACCATATACCAAGAATAAGTCATCAGTCCTTCTCAAGTACTTAAGGATATTCTTGACAGCAGTCCAGTGACCCTCACCGGGATCTTGTTGATATCTGCTGGTCATACTTAAGGAAAATGAGACATCTTATCGAGTACATAACATGGCATACATGATAGATCCAATGGCGGAGGCATATGGAATCTTACTCATGCGATCTCTTTGATCTTGTGTACTAGGACACAGATTCTTACCGAGATGGATGCCATGAGACATGGGCATATTGCTCTTTTTTGAATCATGCATATTGAATCTATGCAGTATCTTGTCTATATATGTGCTCTGACTTAGGCCTATCAGCCTCTTAGATCTATCTCTATAGATCATAATCCCAAGGATGTAAGTGGCTTCGCCTAAATCTTTCATTGAGAAAGACTTTCCTAACCAAGACTTGACACTCTGCAAGGTAGGAATGTCATTCCCAATGAGTAGGATGTCATCAACATAAAGCACTAGAAATACAACCGTGCTCCCACTAACCTTTTTGTAAACACAAGGTTCATCTATGTTTTGAATGAATCCAAACTCTTTGACTACTTCATCAAAACGATGATTCCAGCTCCGAGATGCTTGCTTCAATCCATAAATGGACCTTTGAAGCTTGCAAACTTTACCGAGTCCTCTGGGCGCACAAAAACCTCGAGGTTGTGTCATGTACACATCCTCAAGGAGCTTTCTGTTAAGGAAGGCTGTTTTGACGTCCATCTGCCATATTTCATAGTCATAATATGATGCAATGGCAAGAAGGATTCGATTGATTTGGCCATTGCAACTGGGGAAAAGGTTTCATCATAGTCCACACCATGAGTTTGGGTGAATCCTTTTGAAACCAGTCGTGCCTTGAAGATATTTACTTTGCCTTCCATGTTAGTTTTCTCTTTGAAAACCCACTTGCACCCAACGGTTTTACACCTTGGTGGATCGACTAAGGCCCATACCTCATTGTCGTACATGGATTGCATTTCGACTTCATGGCACCAAGCCATCTTTCGGAGTTGGGTCCCACCATGGCCTCGCGATAGGTAGTTGGCTCATTGTGCTCAATGAGCAAAACATCACGGCTTCCGTGTCGGTAATCCATATCTCGAGGCTGTAGTCGTGTTCTATCTGACATTCGTGGGTCTTGTGTTACATGAGTAGGCTCAACAACTTGTTGTGAGTCTTCTCCGTTTTCCATCTGTGGTTCTATGTCGTCTTGTGACTCTTGAACTTCTTCGAGGTTCACCTTACTCCCACTGGTTCTTTTAGAGATAAACTCTTTTTCCAAAAGGACACCATTCTGAATAACAAACATTTTGTGATCGGTGGGATTGTAGACATAGTATCCTTTAGTTTCCTTAGGATACCCCACAAAAAGGCATTTTGAGGATCTGAATGATAATTTATCAGAGGCTTGATGTTTGACATAAACCTCACATCCCCAAATTTTAAGAAATGACAAACTGGGTTTCTTCCCAGTCCATATCTCATATGGTGTCTTTTCAACGCCTTTGACGGAACACGGTTTAGTGTGAACAGTTGTTTCTAGGGCATGGCCCCAAAAGGAAGGTGGAAGATCTGTTTGACCCATCATAGATCGAACCATATCTAATAGAGTTCGATTCCTCTGCTCAGAAACACCATTCTATTGAGGTGTTCCTGGAGGAGTAAGTTGCGAGACGATCCCACAACTCCTAAGATGGTCAATGAACTATTGGCTCAAATATTCACCACCCCGATCTGATCGAAGTGTCTTAATTGTTTTGCCAAGTTGATTTTGCACTTCATTTTGGAATATTTTGAACATTTCAAAAGATTCCGACTTATGTTTCATTAAATAGATATATCTATATCTACTGAAATCGTCTATAAATGTAATGAAGTACAAATGACCTCCTCGGCAGATGTATTCATTGGTCCACACACATCGGTATGTATGAGGCCCAATAAATTGGTGGCTCTCTCACCGTGTCCAGTAAAGGTGCCTTTGTCATCTTTCCCAATAAACAAGACTCGCATGTATCAATTGATTCAAAATCAAATGAGTTAAGAAATCCATCTTTATGGAGTTTCAAAATGCGTTTCTCATTTATATGGCCTAGACGACAATGCCATAGATAGGTCGGATTCAAATCATTTGACTTGAACCTTTTACTAGTTATGTCATAGATATGTCCATTCAATTTTCTATTGTCCTTGAGATCCTACATTTATTCAAATGTGAGATCCACATGTAGTATCCAATACCCATGTTGAGGAAGTAGAAAACGAATATCTATGACATAGATACTTGAAGCGATAGCCCCGCTATCCTTCTTGTTCTTGTCTAGATCTTCGAGGTAGAGTTTGCAATTTCTTTTCAAATGACCAAGTTCATTGTAAAAGAAGCAGACTCTATCCTTCGGAGGTTTTGCCTTCTTGGCTTTCGATTTCATACCCCTTCCTTTCTGAATGGACAAAACAGAACTAGGCCTCTCTAAGGCTCGGCTTAGCAATTTTGAGCATCTCATGCGGTTCGAAATTGATTCCTCCATGTTGTAATCCATGACAAAGTTATCATAACTTCACGGGAGTGAGTTCAAGATCACATCTTTAACTAACTCCTTGGACATGGGAATCAAGCCTCTCAAGGTGATCAATGTAGCCCTTATCTTCAAAACATGAGGACTAAGCGATGCACCCTCGGCCACTTGCGGAATGAAAGGCCTTTGTGGTCTCATACCTCTCTTGCCTTGCATATTCTTGGAACATTTCCGTAGGATGAACAATCATCTCGAGAGGCCTCCACATGTTCTAGATCTCTATTGAGGTCTAGAAGCATAGTGGCAAGCATCGAGCATCCTGTATCCACGAGTCATCCTTATGCTTCGTATAAGCATTAGTCGAGCTCTTGGATCAACCGCAGGCTCGTCGAGAATGGGTTGATTGATGAGATACTCTTTTCTTTCGTGTTTAGGATCAACGCTTAAGTTCCCAAACATGTCAAGAAAGTTTGTCTCATCGAGTTCGTCCTTCTTAAGGACTGATCGCATTGATGGTGTTGAAGTATTACTAGACTACATGATTCTACAACTAAAGATATGCAAAGTTTAATTAATAATCTCCCACTGAATTAAGAACCCTCATTATAATTAGTGGGCTAAGATCCATATTTGGCTTAAATTTAAGTCCGCTTTGGCTGGACGCTTAAATTAAGTTATTTAGGTAGGCAAACCCCTTGCCAATTACATCATATGTAACTCTTAGATCTTTATGGGATTCAATCATCATATGACGTGTCATGTTTAATCCCATCTAATGCCTTGAGATCCAAAACCGTTTTGATAATCTCAATTAAGTCAGGACAATAATGAATATTGAGTATCACCATTACTCACTCTTGTCTCACCAAGATAACTCAAATGCATCCACTTTGGTGGAACATACAAATGGGCGATCTAGGTTTTGACAAGTATTCATTTATTGGTGGCATTATGACTTAAGATTTTATTTAGAGGGTATAATTGATATAATGTAATTAATCCTATTAATTCTACTTATATGAATGCAATCACTATTGTATCTCATATAATATCTAAATTAATTATGAGTGATCTAATCAAAACATAATTAAAACTCTAAATTGATTATGAGTGATCTAATCAAATCATAATTAAAAATCTAAATTAATTATGAGTGATAATCAAATCATAATTAAAATTCTAAATTAATTATGAGTGATCTAATCAATCCATAATTAAAAATCTAAATTAATTATGAGTGATAATCAAATCATAATTAAAATTCTAAATTAATTATGAGTGATCTAATCAATCCATAATTAAAAATTCTAAATTAATTATGAGTGATTTAATCAAAACATAATTAAAACTCTAAATTAATTATGAGTGATCTAATCAAACCATAATTAAAATTCTAAATTAATTATGAGTGATCTAATCAAACCATAATTAAAAATTCTAAATTAATTATGCAATGATCAAATCCAAAACATAATCAAGGACTGCGACGCAACATGGCTCACCTAACCTAGAATCCTCTCAAGCCAATGAGAGGACTTCTCTAAATAAAATGAAAGAAAAATACTTCATGAGAAACCTCGTTTCAACATAGCATGCCATATTTAAAAAAATACAACATTTGTAAATTCTAGAGCCATATTGTTCACCATACCCAAACAAGTTAAATCACACAATATATTTAATACATACAAATATGCAATAAAATATTATGGTTAATTTTTATCATGATATAAATTCTCTAATTTATATTCATGATTTAAAATCTCGCGCTACTGACAATCAGCCGGGATCCCTACATGATCAAAATAACTTCATGTTTTCAAAAATAATTTCCAAAAAAACGTGATTTTTTCGAAAATAATTTCCAAAAAAAAAGTGATTTTTTTTCTCGAAAATTTCAAACCCTAACGAACTGATCGACATCGGATCTGAACGTTTCAGATCCACGCGAATCAGCTACACAGTCCGATCTGAACAATTGAGAAGCTGCCGCAATATCCGAGGCTAGCTATCCGTAGAAATCCTAACACGAGTTTTGTAATTCAAACGCATACAAAGATCGGTTTTAGCATATATATCATATATATAAACACGCGTAAAACCTAATTTAAACGCACGGTTGAGTTGGCTTTGATGCCCTTTGTTGGGATCCGTACACGCAACGGAGTAAAAAAATTACGATCCCTTAGGCGGACGCTCAACGGCGTTTAAATCAAGGTTTAGGGTTTCCGAATCGTACCTTTGCAAGAACAATTTGAGCGGTGGGCTACCTTCTCGATCGTGAGCAGACTCTTTAGAATCGCCTTCCTCTACCGGTATCCACACGAACGGCCTCAACACGACGACGGCGTGCTAGCGCCTCAGTATTCTTGCGTCTCTCTTTCTTTCTAGGGTTTTTCGCGGCTTTCTAATACGCTCGACAAAATGTCTCGTAGGTTTTTCTAAACCTAGCAGGGCGTATTATATTCAAAACAAATTTTGAATCTGGATTAAAAATATATTAATTAAATCTATCGATAGATCTAATCAAATCTATTTATTTAATCCGAATTAAAAACCCTACGATTTAATTTATATTTATAAATTAAATCAAGATATGATATCATTATATTTAAAATGAGATCCGATATCTCGGTTCAAATTAAATCGATATGCAATATCTTTATTCGAAAAATAAATCGAGATACAATATCTCAATTTATTATAGTTATTTAATTTATCAAATAAATTAAATACTATATATAATAATATTATTATCAATAAATAATATCATTATTATTTTCGAATTTAATATATATTAAATCAAGATATGATATCATTACATTTAATTTAAAATGAGATCCGATATCTCAGTTCAAATTAAATCTTGATATGCAATATCTTTATTCGAAAATTAAATCTAAGATACAATATCTCAATTTATTATAGTTATTTAATTTATCAAATAAATTAAATACTATATATAATAATATTATTGTCAATAAATAATATCATTATTATTTTCGAATTTAATATATTTATATATGCATATATATATACACACACATCCTAGATTAAATAAGTATTCATTAAATCTTAAACACATTTAAGATTCAATGAATCTGACACTCTTGCTCGTGTTGGAATTATGCCCTAGGGGCAAGTCATTGTACTTATCAACGATCCCCATATGAATTGGGTAGTCGCAATGTCTTGCTAGAGGCCGCTCCTCAACAAAATGACTTGTGGGGCTCATGGTTAAATGAAAACCAAACTTCACAAGATCTTTGGGAAATTATGCCCGCCATTGCCAATCTCATGTGGGCCAATGTCTTGCAGAGGTCGCACACAAGAATGGCCCAACACGAGCAAGAGTGTCCAGATTCATTGAATCTTAAATGTGTTTAAGATTTAATGAATACTTATTTAATCTAGGATGTATGTGTGTATATATATATATGCATATATAAATATATTAAATTCGAAAATAATAATGATATTATTTATTGACAATAATATTATTATATATAGTATTTAATTTATTTGATAAATTAAATAACTATAATAAATTGAGATATTGTATCTCAGATTTAATTTTCGAATAAAGATATTGCATATCGATTTAATTTGAACCGAGATATCGGATCTCATTTTAAATTAAATATAATGATATCATATCTTGATTTAATATATATTAAATTCGAAAATAATAATGATATTATTTATTGATAATAATATTATTATATATAGTATTTAATTTATTTGATAAATTAAATAACTATAATAAATTGAGATATTGTATCTCAGATTTATTTTTCGAATAAAGATATTGCATATCGATTTAATTTGAACCGAGATATCGGATCTCATTTTAAATTATAATAACGATATCATATCTTGATTTAATTTATAAATATAAATTAAATCTAAAGGCCAGAAAACCTACGGGACATTTTGTCAAGCATGTTAGAAAGCTGCGAGAAACCGTAGATAGAAAATAGAGAGACGCACGCCGAGGCGCTAGCACGCTCCGTTCGTGTTTCGAAGGCCGTTCGTGTGGATACCGGTAGAGGAAGGCGATTCTAAAGAGTCGGCTTCGCTGATCGAGAAGGTAGCCCACCGCTCAAATTGTTCTGCAAAGGTACGATTCAGAAACCCTAAACCTTTATTTAAACGCTGTTGAGCGATCCGCCTAAGGGATTCGTAAAAGTTTTATTCCGCCGCGTGTACGGATCCCAACAAAGGGCATCAGAGCCAACTCAACGTGCGTTTAAATTAGGTTTTATACGTGTGTTTATGTATGAGATACATGTATGGTTAAAACCGAATACAATAATGTGTTTAAATTCAAAAACTCGCGTTAGGGTTTCTACCGGTTCCAAGTCAGACTGTGTGGCTGATTCGCGTGGATCCAAAACGCTCGATCCGATGTCGATCGCCTCGTTAGGGTTTGAATTTTTCGGAAAAAAAATCACGTTTTTTTTTTTTGAGAAATTATTTTCAAAAATAATATTTTATTTTGAAATTTCTAACGAGACCGCCGTAGGATCCCGGCTGATTGTCGTAGCGCGAGAATTTAAATCATGATATTATATTATATATTGTATATAATATAATGTAAATTACAGAATTTAAATCATGATATTATATTATATATAGTATATAATATAATATAAATTAGAGAATCTAAATCATGATATTATATTGTATTTATAATATAATATAATATAAATTAGAGAATTAAATCATGATATTATATTATATATAGTATATAATATAATTTAAATTAGAGAATTTAAATCATGATATTATATTATATTTATAATATAATATAAATTAGAAAATTTAAATCATGATAAGATTAATCATAATATTTTATTTCATAATTGTATGACTTAATATATGTTGTGATTTACCTTTCAAAAGTTGTTTGGGTATGGTGAACAACATGGCTCTAGAGTTTTACAATTGTTGTAAATTTTAAATATGGCCTCGCGAGCCATGCCTCTTTCTTTAAATACTCCCGATGTACTTCTTTTGTTTTAGAGAAGTCCTCTCATTGGCTTGAGAGGATTTTAGGTTAAGGTTGAGCCATGTTGTGTCACAATTTTAATTATGTCTTGATTTGATCATTGCATGAATTAATTTAGAATTTTTAATTATGGTTTGATTAGATCACTCATAATTAATTTAGAATTTTAATTATGTTTTGATTAGATCACTCATAATTAATTTAGAATTTTAATTATGATTTGATTAGATCACTCATAATCAATTTAGAGTTTTAATTATGTTTTGATTAGATCACTCATAATTAATTTAGATATTATATGAGATACAATAGTGATTGCATTCATATAAGTATAATTAATAGGATTAATCTAATTATACCCTCTAAATAAAATCTTAAGTCATAATGCCACCAATAAATGAATACTTGTCAAAACCTAGATCGCCCATTTGTATGTTCCACCAAAGTGGATGCATCCGAGTTATCTTGGTGAGACAAGAGTGAGTAATGGTGATACTCAATATTCATTATTGTCCTTACTTAATTGAGATTATCAAAACGGTTTTGGATCTCAAGGCATTAGATGGGATTAAACATGCCACGTCATATGATGATTGAATCCCATAAAGATCTAAGAGTTACATATGATGTAATTGGCAAGGGGTTTGCCTACCTAAATAACTTAATTTAAGCGTCCTGCCAAAGCGGACTTAAATTTAAGCCAAATATGGATCTTAGCCCACTAATTATAATGAGGGTTGTTAATTCAATGGGAGGTTACTACTTAAACTTTGCATATCTTTAGTTGTAGAATCATGTAGTCTAGTAATACTTCAACACCATCAATGCGATCAGTCCTTAAGAAGGACGAACTCGATGAGACAAACTTTCTTGACATGTTTGGGAACTTAAGCGTTGATCCTAAACACGAAAGAAAAGAGTATCTCATCAATCAACCGATTCTTGACGAGCTTCACTTGCTGATCCAAGAGCTCGACTAATGCTTATACGAAGCATAAGGATGACTCGTGGATACAGGATGCTCGATGCTTGCCACTATGCTTCTAGACCTCAATAGAGATCTAGAACATGTGGAGGCCTCTCGAGATGATTGTTCATCCTACGGAAATGTTCCAAGAATGTGCAAGGCAAGAGAGGTATGAGACCACAAAGGCCTTTCATTCCCGCAAGATGGCCGAGGGTGCATCGCTAGTCCTCATGTTTTGAAGATAAGGGCTACATTGATCACCTTGAGAGGCTTGATTCCCATGTCCCAGAGTTAGCTAAAGATGTGATCTTGAACTCACTCCCGTGAAGTTATGATAACTTTGTCATGGATTACAACATGAACAACATGGAGGAATCAATTTCGAACCGCATGGGATGCTCAAAATCGCTAAGCCGAGCCTTGAGAGGCCCAGCTTCGTTTTGTCCGTTCAAAAAGGAAGGGGTATGAAACCGAAAGCCAAGAAGGCAAAACCTCCGAAGGATAGAGTCTGCTTCTTTTACAATGAACTTGGTCATTTGAAAAGAAATTGCAAACTCTACCTCGAAGATCTGGAGAAGAACAAGAAGGATAGCGGGGCTATCGCTTCAAGTATCTATGTCATAGATATTCGCTTTTCTACTTCCTCAACATGGGTATTGGATACTACATGTGGATCTCACATTTGAATAAATGTAGGATCTCAAGGACAAGAGAAAATTGAATGGACATATCTATGACATAACTACTAAAAGGTTCAAGTCAAATGATTTGAATCCGACCTATCTATGGCATTGTCGTCTAGGCCATATAAATGAGAAACGCATTTCGGAACTCCATAAAGATGGATTTCTTAACTCATTTGATTTTGAATCAATTGATACATGCGAGTCTTGTTTATTGGGAAAGATGACAAAGGCACCTTTTACCGGACACAAAGAGAGAGCCACCAATTTATTGGGCCTCATACATACCGATGTGTGTGGACCAATGAATACATCTCGCCGAGGAGGTCATTTGTACTTCATTACATTTATAGACGATTTCAGTAGATATGGATATATCTATTTAATGAAACATAAGTCGGAATCTTTTGAAATGTTCAAAATATTCCAAAATGAAGTGCAAAATCAACTTGGCAAAACAATTAAGACACTTCGATCTGATCGGGTGGTGAATATTTGAGCCAAGAGTTCATTGACCATCTTAGGAGTTGTGGGATCGTCTCGCAACTTACTCCTCCAGAACACCTCAATGGAATGGTGTTTCGAGCGGAGGAATCGAACTCTATTAGATATGGTTCGATCTATGATGAGTCAAACAGATCTTCCACCTTCCTTTGGGGCCATGCCCTAGAAACAACTGCGTTCACACTAAATCGTGTTCCGTCAAAGGCGCTTGAAAAGACACCATATGAGATATGGACTGGGAAGAAACCCAGCTTGTCATTTCTTAAAATTTGGGGATGTGAGGTTTATGTCAAACATCAAGCCTCCGATAAATTATCATCCGATCCTCAAAATGCCTTTTTGTGGGGTATCCTAAGGAAACTAAAGGATACTATGTCTACAATCCCACCGATCACAAAGTGTTTGTTATTCGAATGGTGTCTTTTGGAAAAAGAGTTTATCTCTAAAAGAACCAATGGGAGTAAGGTGAACCTCGAAGAAGTTCGAGAGTCACAAGACAATGTAGAACCACGATGGAAACCGAGAAGACTCACAACAAGTTGTTGAGCCTACTCACGTAACACAAGACCCGCGAAGGTCCGATAGAACACGGCTACAGCCTCAGAGATATGGATTTCTGATGATGTTTTGCTCATTGAGCACAATGAGCCAACTACCTATCGCGAGGCCATGGTGGGACCCAACTCCGAAAGATGGCTTAGTGCAATGAAGTCTCGAAATGCAATCCATGTACGACAATGAGGTATGGGCCTTAGTCGATCCACCCGAAGGTGTAAAACCGTTGGGTGCAAGTGGGTTTTCAAAGAGAAAACTAACATGGATGGCAAAGTAAATATCTTCAAGGCACGACCGGTTGCAAAAGGATTCACTCAAACTCATGGTGTGGACTATGATGAAACCTTTTCCCCGCTTGCAATGGCCAAATCAATCGAATCCTTCTTGCCATTGCATCATATTATGACTATGAAATATGGCGAGATGGACGTCAAAACAGCCTTCCTTAACGGAAAGCTCCTTGAGGATGTGTACATGACACAACCTCGAGGGTTTTGTGCGTCCAAAGGACTCGTAAAGTTTGCAAGCTTCAAAGATCCATTTATGGATTGAAGCAAGCATCTCGAGCTGGAATCATCGCTTTGATGAAGTAGTCAAAGAGTTTGGATTCATTCAAAACATAGATGAACCTTGTGTTTACAAGAAGGTTAGTGGGAGCACAGCTTGTATTTCTAGTGCTTTATGTTGATGACATCCTACTCATTGGGAATGACATTCCTACCTTGCAGAGTGTCAAGTCTTGGTTAGGAAAGTCTTTCTCAATGAAAGATTTAGGCGAAGCCACTTACATCCTTGGGATTAGGATCTATAGAGATAGATCTAAGAGGCTGATAGGCCTAAGTCGAGCACATACATAGACAAGATACCGCATAGATTCAAGATGCGGATTCAAAAGGGGTAATATGCCCATGTCTCATGGCATCCATCTCGGTAAGAATCTGTGTCCTAGTACACAAGATCAAAGAGACCGCATGAGTAAGATTCCATATGCCTCCGCCATTGGATCTATCATGTATGCCATGTTATGTACTCGACCCGATGTGTCATTTGCCTTGAGTATGACCAGCAGATATCAACAAGATCCCGTGAGGGTCATGGATCGCTTGTCAAGAATATCCTTAAGTACTTAAGAAGGACTAAGGACTTATTCTTGGTATATGGTGGCTTGGAAGATGAGCTCTCTAGAGGTGATACAAAAAAAAATTATTATGCAAAGTACCAGAGAAAGCAAGTCATTATACTTTAGACGTTTGTTATTTAAAGTATTCTCCTTTAGTTATCATTTCATTTGCATGTTTATATTGATAATCGTATCCTTGGATATATCTAATAGATTATCCTAAATGTCCTGGTCGGTCATCTACGCGGAGCGAAGATGAAATAAGACCAAGATGACTTTGATGAGTATGGAGATACGAGTCAAAGTCATAGGCACTTGTAAGAGTACAAGGTGCCGGACCGACCCACTATGAGAAAGCCGCATGGAATAAGTCATAAGCTTTTCTCATGTATAACCGCGTCACAACGCCCTTTGACTCGAGATCATCATGGATTCCTACATGATGAGTCGCTGGTCTTTGACCTAGTCAAAAGTCACCTTTGACCGGGTGATGATAAAGGCTAGGATCGGGATCGTGGTTTTCATGCAGAGGAATGTGAATGATCAAGATGGAATTTGTCCCTCACATTTGTAGAGAGATAATACTGGGCCCTCGATGAGTGAGTTTGAGAAATGTATGGCCATACTACGATGGAATGGAGTTTCCATCTCAATTGTTAGACTACTCAAGAATCGAGAAAGTAATGGTCAAGAACAGTAAGTTGACATTTTCCATGCCTCATCCTTGACCAAATTATCGCGTGACAAAAGGGACGTGACATGGTTGTACGATAGGTTATATCGCATAAACAATGACGTTGATCCTCTTACTAAGCCGCTTGCACAAGTAAAACATGAGCGTCATGTTAGGGCAATGGGAATTAAGGTAATTAATGATTGCACCTAGTGCAAGTGGGAGTCTCTGTTGGAAATTATGCCCTAGGGGCAAGTCATTGTACTTATCAACGATCCCCATATGAATTGGGTAGTCGCAATGTCTTGCTAGAGGCCGCTTGCGACTTGTGGGCTGGTACGCATTGGCCCGCCGCCAATCTCATGTGGGCCTACAGGGTCGCACACAAGAATGGCCCAACACGAGCAAGAGTGTCCAGATTCATTGAATCTTAAATGTGTTTAAGATTTAATGAATACTTATTTAATCTAGGATGTGTGTGTATATATATATATATATATATATATGCATATATAAATATATTAAATTCGAAAATAATAATGATATTATTTATTGACAATAATATTATTATATATAGTATTTAATTTATTTGATAAATTAAATAACTATAATAAATTGAGATATTGTATCTCAGATTTAATTTTCGAATAAAGATATTGCATATCGATTTAATTTGAACCGAGATATCGGATCTCATTTTAAATTAAATATAATGATATCATATCTTGATTTAATATATATTAAATTCGAAAATAATAATGATATTATTTATTGATAATAATATTATTATATATAGTATTTAATTTATTTGATAAATTAAATAACTATAATAAATTGAGATATTGTATCTCAGATTTATTTTTCGAATAAAGATATTGCATATCGATTTAATTTGAACCGAGATATCGGATCTCATTTTTAAATATAATGATATCATATCTTGATTTAATTTATAAATATAAATTAAATCTAAAGGCTTTTAATTTTGGATTAAATAAATAGATTTGATTAGATCTATCGATAGATTTAATTAATATATTTTTTAATCCAAATTCAAAATTGGTTTTGAATATAATACGCCTTCCAGGTTTAGAAAACCTACGGGACATTTTGTCGAGCGTATTAGAAAGCCGCGAGAAACCCTAGATAGAAAATAGAGAGACGCACGCTCGAGGCGCTAGCACGCTCCGTTCGTGTTTCAAGGCCGTTCGTGTGGATACCGGTAGAGGAAGGCGATTCTAAAGAGTCGGCTTCGCCGATCGAGAAGGTAGCCCACCGCTCAAATTGTTTGGCAAAGGTACGATTCGAAACCCTAAACCTTGATTTAAACGCCGTTGAGCGATCCGCCTAAGGGATTCGTAAAAGTTTTACTCCGCCGCGTGTACGGATCCCAACAAAGAAACTTGACAAAACTCCATATGAGTTGTACAAAGGAAGAAAACCAAACTGGGACACCTTCACATATTTGATGCAAATGCTTCGTTCGCAATAACGGAAAAGCTCCTGGGTAAGTTTGATCCAAAGTCGACGAAGGTATTTTTCTTGGCTACTCAAATAGAAGTAAAGCATATAGAATTTTCAATAAACGCACACTCGATTAGTAGAAGAGTCAATTCATTTTGCATTCTGTGAATCTAAAAATTGACAAACCTATAAATGATGATGAGGAAACTTCCATACAAAACTCAATTCTTCTCAAAAACTACCCCTGCATCACTAGAAAATCAAGCTGACATTTTTGAAAGCAATTCTGAAAACTCTTGTGAAACCCCTGATCAAACTCAACCCAAACCATGGAAATTTATAAGAAATCATCCCTTGGATCAAGTTATAGGAGATATAAACAAGGTGTAAGAACTAGAAAAAGCACGTTGAATGAAGTTACCTTTTCGGCATTCATATCTAAAATCGAACCCTCTAAGATTGACGAAGCCTCTCTCGACAATGATTTGGGTAATAGCAATGCAAGAGGAACTACATCAATTTGATAGAAATCAAGTTTGGGACTTGGTACCTAGGCCTAAAGATCATCTAGTCATTGGCACCAAATGGGTATTCAAGAACAAACGTGATGAATCCGCAATAATAGTCAGAAACAAGGCTAGATTGGTTGCCAAAGGCTATAATCAGGAAGAATGAATTGATTATGAGGAAACATATGCTCCAG